>ML799702.1:222203-239462 GCA_009831015.1 Picea engelmannii | reverse complement strand
AGATCGGACTTCATGACTTAGCGAGGTTAGTGGTCGAGCATTGGACTTTCGAATCCCCGAAACCCGACAACAGTCAACGCTGACCCTTTCCTTCTCCTTTCAGGATTTTCCCTATCGTGATTTCGGTAATCGCGATGTCAAACAACTTGTCTCACCGACTCCTGAATCTCGATATGCCGAAACTCTGATATTTCACGAGCTTTGACTTTTCAACACCCCGTCACCTCTGTCGAGATTTCAGACTTCGTGGTATCGCAAATCCTGATGCAATGTTTTCATAACTTCGTCCCACGAAACCCCAAAACAACGTGCCACATGTCCACTTCAATGACTCCTTTGTGGCCCCACAAAATCCCTTTATCTTTTCATGATATCGCGTATCGAAATATCGCAATTACCGTTGCAATTTTTGCGGGACTTCCACCCATGAAAACCTGATATGAAATTCCACGTGTAAATCCGACGGTCCTTGTGACTCAGATCTATGGTCCTTCCCCTCCTGAGCTTAGAACCCTTTGACACTTCCGCTGTAACTCTCCTATTCCTCCGCAAGATCTGACAGCTCACAGAAATTCACGAATCCTCCTCAGAGGATACCGACCATCCATTTCTCTTGGATGATTTCTGTGAGACGAACCAAGTATTCCTCCACGAAAACTTGTCCACCTACACGCAAATTTGTAATGCCTTCTTGCAAACTTCAAGATACTTAGCCTTTTTCCTGCCTCCCCTGACGTTTTGAAGACTTCAGACCCTTCTGAACTGTCTTCAATTCCAAGTCTTAGAGAAGACTCTTGCGTGCACCCCTTGTGGAAACCTTCAGACACTTCCAAGTGTTGAATTTCCTTCGACCCTACGCACACCTGTAACAGCAGTCTTTGAATGCTTCACTCAGATTCACAACCCTGAGACTTCACTTGGCCTGCGCACTCCTTGCACGGATCCTGTGCCTGTTTTCACTTTTGAATGAACGAGAACAAAAGCTTAACTACCTGAGTCCTTTGTCAACGCACTCCTTACGGACACTTCAACTGCACTCCTTGCAGGAACTCTGGCTCAGGTAGAGAAACAATTGAAACTCATTCCTACTTCCTTTCAGACTTCAAACTCAAACATAAAATCCTATACAAAGCATATAAAGAAAATGCATAACAGGAAGAAAACATTCATGAGCATATCATTCAACATCAATACACAAAGAACAAACACGAAACCATGCATTTGAATCAAACTCTGCTATTAATCCAAATATTTGTACATGGGTGTTCTTACACAGCTCTCTGCTTCTCCTCTATGCTCTTCAATAATTCTTCTGATCTTATGTTACAATACACAATGAGGGTGTCTATACCCCATTTCCCTCTTGCATTCTAAAACTGTCTAATCTAGAATTGAATTCTACCTACTTGCATTAACTACTTTAAATGTCTTCTATCTACTAAGGAAGAGAGCAAATCGCTCAAGGTCCGTTTACATTATACAAGTGTGCTTCATTAAATTGCCACATTTATGTTCACGCATCAACTTCAAGAGAAATTCAAAATTTGTGCTGGCTTGTCCAACTGTCCTTCGCTTCTGTGCTGGCTCGCTTGATGTTGGAGATGCTCCTGCATAATACTCCCTCGCTTGAAAATTTTCATGGGCTCCTATCCATGAGCTCACGCATGGTCTGTCCATGCTTCTCGATCTTTGTTTCATTCTCCCAGCTGGAATTTTCAACTGGATGGTTCTTCCATTTGACCAGATACTCAAAGTATTGCTTTCGCCTGGTCTTCTTGCTCACTCTTTTATCCAGTATGCACTCCATATGCATCGTTTTTGTTGTTGGCATCTGTTTCGTCCACTGGATCACTAGTTTCTCATCTCCAGTCTTTGCTTCCTCAGCTCTATATGGGTACAAATCTGAGATATTAAATATTGGAGAGATTCCAATCCCATCGGGTAATTCAATCTCATAAGCATTTGCCCCAAATTTCTTCAAGACCCTACATGGCCCGATTTTCTTCATCTTTAGATTATTATATGTTCCTCTCGGGAACCTTTCCTTCGTTAAATGTGCCAGAACCAAATCACCAACCTCAAACTGAAGTTGTCTCCTATGTTGATCTGCTTTGCGCTTATATTCTTGGCTCGAATTCTGTAATTCCTCCTTCACCTGGCTGTGAAGTTCCTTCATTGCCTCTGCAAATTCTTCTGCACTAGCACTCCTAGTTGCATTCTATTATGAATCCCTCAATTCAGAAATTCCTCTCGGTTGCATGCCATAAACAACCTGAAATGGACTTTTCCCTGTGCTTCTGTTAACTGAGTCGTTATAAGCAAATTCTACCTATGGTAATATGTTGTCCCACTGGCTTTGGTGATCTGTCACCAAGATTCTCAGAAAGTCTCCCAGACTTCTATTTACCACTTATGTTTGTCCATCCATCTGAGGATGATAATATGAACTAAATTACAAGCTAGTTCCCAGCTTCTTCCATAAGTTCCTCCAAAAATGCCCTATGAATTTGGTGTCTCGATCCGAAACTATGCTTCTTGGTAAGCCATGAAGTCGAATGACCTCTTTGAAAAATAGATTCACAATGTGAGTTGCATCACTGGTTTTCTGACATGGAATGAAGTGTACCATCTTAGAAAATCTATCCACCACCACAAAGATTGAATCACAACCTCTTTATGTTCTTGACAACCCCAATACAAAATCTATGCTAATGGCATCCTACAGTCTCTCTGGTATAGGTAAGGGTTGATAAAACCCTGCATTCTACTTCCTCCCCTTCGAATGTTGGCAAATTCTACATTTGTCCACGAACCTCTTGACATCTGCTCGCATTCCTGGCCAAAAATATGACTTATTCATCTTTGTGAACGTCTTGTCATGACCAAAGTGCCCTGCCAATCCTCCACTGTGTTTCTCCTTTAGCAAGTTCTCTCTCATGGAGCATTTCGGAATACACAATTGATTACCCCTAAACAGTAATCCTTCCTGGATAATGTAGTCTATCCATTGGCTTCTATCCCTGAGAATTGGATTCTCAACTGCTTCATATGCCTCTTTAAAATCTAGATCATCAGCGTACATGTCCCTAAGATCATCAAAACCCAATGTTTTGACTTTGAACTCCTGCAACAACAAACAATTCCTGCTCAAAGCATCAACCACTTTGTTAGCAGTACCAAAAATATGTTTTATCACAAAAGTGAAATTTTGCATATACTCAACCCATTTGACATGTCTCTGGTTCAACTTTTCCTGTTGAGTCACAAACTGCAGTGCATGATTGTCACTGTATAAGACAAATTCCTTCGGGATCAAGTAATGTCTCCATTTCTTCAATGCCTAGATGATAGCATAGAACTCCATATCGTAAGTGGATTACTTCACTTTCACTTCATTCAGCTTCTCGCTGAAGTATGCTATTGGCCTGTCTTCTTGACTCAAGACTGCCCCGATTGCAAATCCACTCGTATCGCATTTCACCTGAAATGTTTTTCAGAAATACGGCAACACCAAAACTGGTCATTCCGTAATTTTCCTCTTCGACAGATTAAAACTCTTCTTAGCTTCTTCGTCCAGTGAAAAGACTTGTGTCTTTTCTTCACTGTGTCCATCATCGCTGCGTTAATTCCAATGAAACTCCTAATGAACTTTCGGTAGAAACTAGCCAATCCGTGAAAACTTCTCACCTCAAAGACATTCTTCGATGATGGCCAATTCTTGATTACCTCCATCTTATCTGGATCCATCCTCAACTCATTTGTCGAAATAACAAATCCCAATTAAACGAGCTTTGTCTTCATGAATGAGGATTTCTTCATGTTTATCAACAACTTCTCCTGCTGCAACCTCTGCATCACTATAGCCAAATGCTTCAGATGCTCTGCCACTGTTTTACTGAAAACCAGTATGTCATCTAAATACACAATGACAAATTTTCCAATGAACTCCCTCAGGACCTCATTCATCAATCTCATGAAGGTACTCAGTGCATTTGTTAATCCAAACGGCATAAAAAGACATTCATACAACCCTTCATTGGTTTTGAATGCTGTCTTCCACTCATCACCTTCTCTCATGCGGATCTGATGATAACCACTTTTCAAATCAATCTTTGAAAAATATTTTTCTCCACTCAAGCAATCCATCAGATCATCCATCCTTAGCAATGGAAATCTGTACCTGATGGTTATCTTTTTTATCACCCTCGAGTCAGTACACATTCTCCAGCCTCCATCTTTATTTGGACTGAGTACTGTTGGAACAACACACAGACTCAAGCTTTCCCTGACCAAACCTTTGTCCAACAAATCCTGGACTTGCCTTTTAACCTCTTCATTCTCTTGCAGCGTCAATCTATATGTGGATTTGTTTGGAAAACTGGATCCCGGTATGAGATCAATATGATGACTCACACTTCTAATCGGTGGCAATGAATGAGGTAATTCATCCACTACTATGTCAGTGAACTCTTCCAGCAGTTCCTGAACTTCTTCTGGTAAATCATCTACCCTAGTGCTGGTCAACACAATTCTAGGTTTTCTGACCACAATGAATTATGGATCCTCCTTCTTCTTAACCTCTGTAAGAAGTTCCTTCCCACTCATGAGAAGTACACTGTTGCTTACTTCCGGCTTCACCTCCTTATCCTTGATTGGAAGCAACATGTGTGTCCTCCCATTCTTCTCTAGGGTGTATATGTTCATTCTCCCATCATGAATCACATTTCTGTCATATTTCCATGGTCTACCTAGAAATAGATGACAAACATCCATAGGAATGACATCACACAATCTCTTATCATTGTATCCACCTATTTTAAATTCAACTAAACATTGTTTAGTGACAGTTACCTGATGTCCTTTCTGTAGCCACGAAACTGTGTATGGGCTTGGATGATCAGTCGTCTCCAGCTCCAGCTTTTCTACCATCTCTATCGAAATGAGATTATCCATGCTACCACTATCCACGATGACCTTGCATACCCTGTCCTTGGTCTTGCAAGAAGTCCTGAAAAGTCTAGTCCTTTGGACTGAACTTTCCACCTCCTTCTCTAGTGTCAAAAGGACTTTTCGCATCATTAGTGATCTTCCACCTTCAGTGTCTTCTGACTCAACATCCCACCTCTGTGCTTCGGCGATGTGAGCTTCTCCTCCTTCCTTCTTCTTATTTGGACACTCATAAGACTTGTGCCCATTCTTTCCACATGTGACGCATGTTATTACTCAACCTCTTCCTCTTCCTCTACCTCTAGTACGAGGAAAAGTGTTGTTGTCAGCATAATCTCTTCTCTGCTCAGTATGATGTCCTCTCTGTGAGGTTCCACCTCTCTCAGTTCGGGTCTGAGGTTTCTTCCAGTCCTCCTTGGGCTTTTGGTATTTGTCTTGGGCAATTGATTTTCCTGTGGGCTGACTTCTGCCTCAGGCCCTTTGACTCTACTTTCGCCTCAGCTTCTCTTCTGCTTTCAGAGCCATCTGATAAGAATATTCCATCATCCTGATGGTTACCATGCTCATCTCATCTTGGATATCCCAGGCCATTCATGTATCTAGAAACTTTTTCATCATCACTCTCCCGATGACCTACCTTGATGTTCAGCTTGTAGAATTCCTCAGTGTATTCTTTCATTATCATCAGCTTCTATCTCAGGTTCTGCATCCTCCTGAACAAAGTAATTTGATAATATCTGGAGATGAATTTCGCTTTCATCTTCGTGATCATTCTATCCCATCTTTTGATCTCCTGCTTGCCCTTGTAGCGTCTGTCAGCTTGTAGTTCATCCCATCACAATGTTGCATGTCCTTTCAATCTTGTGACAACATGCTTTACCTTCTTATCCTCCTCAACATATTCATAGTTGAAGTATGTGTCTAGAGCTCTTATCCAATCTAGAAGCTCCTCTGCATCCAAGTTTACCACATAAACTAGAATGTCCATCTTTGTTCTTGCACCCGTCCTTGCAATAGCTCTGATCAAACGTTCGTTTGATGCATCTTCAGCTACAACTTCTTCTTCATGTTCAGCCTCAATTTCACTTTCAAAATCACTAAGATCCCCCGCACCGACTATGTGTCTTTGTGCTGTCTCCATGTCTTTGAGTCTAGCTCATAGATCACACATCTCTCTCTCCATAACTGGATCTGTCATCTGCCTGCCTCCTCTTCTCGGCATTTCCCTCTCCTCTTGTGGATCGAGAGTTTGCATGTCCCTTCTCCTTGGAAGCATGGTGAATTCTTCTTTCTCTGTTATAGAAAGAAAACAACCTTTCCGTGCTCTGATACCAGACTGACGACGATGGCCGCAACCTCACAACCCACAGTTCAGAAGGTTGGCGTGAACACATGATATTTCCTTTTTACATGGCCCGAAGAACTCTAACCGGTTCTTCTATTTCCTTATTGGGAAATATGCACCCACAACAAACTCTCACGGGATCCGCTCTTTACACTTGGGAGATCAGACTTTGCGACTTCGCGAGGTTAGTGGTCGAGCATTGGACTTTTGAATCCCCGAAACCCGACAACAATCAACTCTGACCCTTTCCTTATCCTTTCAGGATTTTCCCTATTACGATTTTGGAAATCGCGATGTCAAACAACTTGTCTCACCGACTCCCGAATCCCGATATGCCAAAACTCTAATATTTCACAAGCTTTGACTTTTCAACACCTCGTCACCTCTGTCGGGATTTCGAACTTCACAGTATCGTGAATCCTGATGCAATGTTTTTGGAACTTCGTCCCACAAAAAATCAAAACAACGTGCCACCTGTCCACTTCACTGACTCCTCTGTGGCCCCACAAAATCCCTTTATCTTTTCAAGATATCGCGTATCATAATATCATGATTCTCGTTGAAAAGTTTGCGGGACTTCCACCCATGAAAACCCGATATGAAATTCCACGTGTAAATATAACGGTCCTTGTGACTTGGATCTACGGTCCTTCCGCTCCTAAGCTTAGAACCCTTCGACACTTCCGTTGTAACTCCCCTGTTCCTCCGCAAGATCTGACGGCTCATGGAAATTTGTGAATCCTCCTCAAAGGATACCAACCGTCCATTTCTCCTGGATGATTTTTGCGAGACGAACCAAGTATTCCTTCGTGAAAACTTGTCCACCTACACGTAAACTTGCAACGCCTTCTTGCAAACTTCAAGATACTTGGCCTTTTTCCTACCTCCACCGACCTTTTGAAGACTTCAGACCCTTCTGAACTATCTTCAATTCTGAGTCTTAGAGAAGACTCTTGCATGCACCCCTTGCGGCAACCTTCAGACACTTCCAAGTGCTGAATTTCCTTCGACCCTGTGCACACCTACAGCAGCAGTCCCTTAATGCTTCACTCGGCTTGTGCACTCCTTGCACGGCTCCTGTGCTTGTCTGCACTTTTGAATGAACGAGAACAAAATCTTAACTACCAGAGTCCTTTGTCAACGCACTCCTTGCAGACACTTCAACTGCACTCCTTACAGGAACTCTGGCTCAGGTAGAGAAACAATTGAAAATCATTCCTACTTCCTTTCAGACTTCAAGCTCAAACATGAAATCCTATACATAGCATATAAATCAAATGCATAACAGGAAGCAAACATTCATGAGCATATCATTCAACATCAATACACAGAGAACAAACACAAAACCATGCATTTGAATCAAACTCTGCTATTAATCAAAATATCTATACATGGGTCTTCTTACACAGCTCTTTGGTTCTCCTCTATGCTCTTCAATAATGTTTCTGATCTTATGTTACAATACACAATGAGGGTGTCTATACCCCGTTTCCCTCTTACGTTCTAAAATTGTCTAATCTGGAATTGAATTCTACCTACTTGCATTAACTACTTTAAATGCCTTCTATCTACTAAGGATAAGAGTGAATCACTCAAGGTCCATTTACATTATACAAGTGCGCTTCATTAAATTGCCACATTTATGTTCGCGCATCAACTCCAAGAGAAATTCAAAATTTGTGCTGGCTTGTCCAGCTGTCCTTCGCTTCTGTGTTGACTCGCTTGATGTTGGAGATGCTCCTGCATCAACTATGTATTGTCAAAAATATGATTATATTGTCAAAAGGTGGAATGGAAAAGTTAACTAGTAATGAAATAATGTTTTGTGTATTCTCTTTTTTACAATGCATTTTAAATTAAGCATCAGTCTCTTAAATACTTTTCTGCTATGTATTAATTTAAATGTTTTATTTTATGTTCACTATGTACTATCAAAAAATGATTCTATTGTCAAAAAGTGGCAAAGTTAACTAGTTATAAAATGTTCAAAGTGATGTGACAAATTGGCAAATGTGACAAAGTTAGCGATAAAATAAAATGCTCAAAATGATGTGACAAAAAAATAAATCGTTAAAATGGAAGAGATGATAAACTCTTCTTTAATTTTATCATGTAGTCATTAAAAAAATGTTAAAACTATAAGAGATATTCACCTAAAGGTTCATATACCCTTGAACCTAATGCAATATTACTAAAATAAAATAGAAAAAAATACTATTGAAAAAAGTAAGGGTCTATCGAAATAGTGTTTAACAATTTTTCATTCTTTATATCACTATACCACTATCTTACTACTTCAAGTCAATATACTTCGAATAGAATTCACCAAATAGTTTGATTGTTATACTTCTTCAACATTAATAATTGGTTTTACTACATGACATTAAATTTGTGTATAAACTTTTATTTTACTCTACATGAAATTATTTTTTTGTATAAATTAATATGGTAAATATAAAATTCATGTTTTTTTTAAAAAGTAATATTGTAAATATAAAATTCGTGTTTTCACTTTGGAATTCATGGTGAAAACTATAGAAGAAGGCTACATATATCCATACACCTTAACAATCAAATGGTTAAGGGAGAATCTATTCTCCTATAAATAAAAAAATCTCCTACACAAATATCATGACCTTAAAAATAAATTATTATGATATAAAATAATAACAATCAAATGGTTAAGGGAGAATCTCTTATCCTATAAACAACATAATCTCCTACACAAATATCATGACCTTAAAAATAAATTATTATCATATAAAATAATTGTGACACTTAATATATTTATAAAGCATTACATCTATATTAAAAATTTTGTTAAACTAAATATAAATCAACATTGTGAATAATTAAATATATAATAATTGTGAAACATCAAATGTTTATATCAAAAAACAATTCAATTAAAAAAAACTTTAAAAATTATTTTTTTTTATTAAATTTAGAGGTTAAATTTGAAAGAGGTTACATTAATGGTTCTATCAATGTAATTGGGTATCATAAAGATGTCATGTTAATGCACATAATTGAGAAAGGGTTAGTTCCATTTTGAAGTTAGAAGTGGGTATCTTGGTGATCCATCACTAGAATTTTCTATAATCTCGCAAATCCAACCATGTGTAAGATGTGAAGGTACTTCTCTTTAAATAGAGAGCTTCTAGATCAACCTTTTACAATATATGGGAATGAGTTCAAACATTCTAAAGCAAGTAAATCCTATCAACGAGGACGGCTCCATAATACATATATGGGAATGAGTTCAAACATTCTAAATCAAGTAAACCCCATCAAATGAACTTCATTAAAATATATTTTACTTGTCTTAACATGTGAGCCATTTCCAATCACAAGATGGAATGAGAATTTGATATCATAAAGCTACCTTAATATTATGCTTTCTTTAAAAAATATTAGTCTCATCCAAATGTTAGAAGGGGGCATGCTTACAAGGATATATGATGATGGGTATATTAGTTGGATTAGGTACTTAAAGATGTCTCGTAAATATGCCTAGTAGTGAGAATGCCTAAGTTAGGATCAGTTTCATCCCTTGCACCTAAGGATACCTCACTTCTTGACATGAAAAAAGAAATTGTATTATATAAAATGCATGTCCCTAAAATATTAAGTTCTCATCTATCCTATATTAAAGTTAGGGTGCACCCCAAGTGATTCTTGGTTCTTTCACTCTTATAAAAATTTAGGTTATAACATACTTGGGCATAAATTTCCAAGTGATTCCCTCATTCATATCCTAATTAGAGTGGAATTCCCCAAGAACATACTTTTGGGTATTAATGGGGGTGTCATAATTTGTAAGTACTTCTCTTACTCTTATTCAAATAGGGTGCACCACAAGTGGTTCCCTTGTTATTATATTAATCCTTGTTTAAATCACAAGAACATAATTTTAGTACTAACTAAGATGCAAATTCATTAAGTTGTTGTCTCACTCCTATATATGTAAATTAAGGTGTGCCCCAAGAATGTCTTTTACTTCTATACTAATTAGGGTGAAATTCCCCAATGACATACTTTTGGGTATCTATAGGGGTATAAGTTACCAAATGTTTCTTTCAATTCCATACAAATTAGTAGTTCCCTAAATCCTATACTAATTAGGTTGTAAGTATTAACAATATACTTTTAGGTACTAATTGGGGTGCAGTTCCCAAGTGAGTTTTTTATACATAGTATTATAAATATCATAATTGAAAATATGTTTGAAGATAGTCAAAACAAGTTTTCAAAATCTGGAATGTACTTTCAATGAAAAATAAAAAATTATGGAATGTACACATGTGCCAAGTTTGTTTTAAAACAACGTAATGGTATTCCATCTTCAATTATTCGTTCATGATCAAATTTGGACATTTTCCATTTTCTAACTTTTTTTTATTTTTTTATTGAACTTCTATTAACTTTATGTGTGTTGCACATACCAAATGACTATATTGACAACTTGTGACATCTGACTGGTAGTCTTGAAAGTGAACATGAGTATCAGTTTGATGGGTTTCTTGAAAAAAATATCCTTTCAATACAATGGACCCTCCTTCATATATAAAATAGTTATCATCAAAATCTTCTAACAGCCCCATCTTTTGTTCCATGCATCACATCAAATAATATTTCACGTTTTCAGTGTTGTCTATAGGTGAAACCATGGCAAAAACATCTCCTGCAAATATTTGGATATATTGGACAACAAATAATTCATGTTAGATTATCACACAACTATGTATCTACAAGTTATTTGAAAAAATTTAAACATAAAAATTTTACCTTCTCCAACAAGATCAGAAACTCTATCACCATCAACTCACACTATAGTTTCATTGGATTCCATCTCCTCTGAGCTTGCAAGCGACATTTTCCCTTTTAAATTAAGTTTATTATGTCTCCATGCTTTAACATATTCTGCATTTTTGTTCTCACAAATATCTATGGATTATGTGTCCTCTATGCAAACTGAACAAAAACAAGAGTCATTTTGTCTATCAAATGCAAACCCATTTTGAAAACATTTTGTTTTAACTGAATGTATTTTTCTTGTCCCAGGTATTGTACTGGTGTCATATGGGATTGATCTATTTACATATTGGATTCCAACATACCAAAAAAACCTGCACAAGACAAGAACTTGTTAACTTGAAATCTCTCAAGAAAATGATTGAAGATTGAATATAAATTTGAACATGTTCAAATTTATATATCATGTGCCCATACATGTAAAATTTATACATAGACACACTTGTGCACATCCCTTGGCGGATTATATTCATGGATTAATTCCATGTTGCACCATTCAACAACTTGTTTAGTACATTCAAATCAATCATAATGAGGGTTCAGTTGATACCTTCAAAGTGCTCATTTTATACATGCCCTTGCACCGTCGTGCTCTCCTTTTCCATGACCAGTCTCAAAAAAATTCCAACAATGTGCAATGTTTAATTTTTTATGAAGACAACATAACCAATAGAATGATCGTGTAGATTTGAACTAACCTGCACACCCATTGGACCATATCCAATGTCAATCGAATCTGATTTCACGTTCTTTCAATGAATCATAAAATTTATCAAAACAATGTTGTACATAATGTGTGTCGTGTGCTCGATCATCACTTATATAAAAGTGATATTCTTTAATAACATGTCGATTGTCGTTGGTGCTTTTTATGTTTGGAAGACTCCATTGAACATGTCTTTATAAAATGTGGACAAATATTGTGACTTGATCAGAATGATAATATTCGATTTGTTTTTCTTTTTGTGCAACGAATGTGTAATTCTCTGCAAAATCAACTACAGAAAAAATTGTCCCTGGTGGAAACACTTCACGAGATTGTTTGAATTGTAGATCTTTCCATTGAGATATATGTGAATGTTTGGTGTATTTAAAGATTTCTTCCTCAAACTTCTTCAAAAATTATATCACACTGATATTATCTACCTTCAAATCAATCCTTTTGGAAATAACATTTGAAGAATGTGGAGTCGTGCTGCTCATATATTCATATCTCTTCCAATTGACTCTTATATTAGAAAATGATTGATAATTCATATAATTATGATACTTTGAATGAAACAAACTTAGATTTCCACAACAATCACATTTCTTTCCACCAACACATTTTTTTTTGTAAAATAAATCATCATCTTTTCTTTCACATAGAATTTTAGATATAAAAACATGGAATGTGGAAGGAGGAGGTGAACCTGGCCATAAAGTTTTACCAAAATCCAAAAAAGTATCGTAATACAACTCAAACTCCACATGATAACGACAACAACATGTATCACGGACAGTGATGGGTCTAACAAACCATGGTTTTTGTTGCACAAATGTATTGATGGAAATTTTAACTTCTTTGTGCTCTTCTTTGAACTTATTAAACAACTCTATTTGTGTCATTGGAAATATATGTTTTGGATGTTCTTCATATTGATTTTGTCCTATTCTCCATCGCAACACATCCCTTGTATGTGTTGAAACACGAGATTCTTCCAAAAATCAATTACAGGCCAATTCTTTAACATTTTCTGCAAGTCTATATTTGTAGGGTTGTCTATAAATCATTGTCCAACAAGCCAATTCATCATTTACATCTATTTGGAAACGGAATTTTCTATGTTTGTGCAATGTAACATCCCGCTCTGGCGCACTTACCAAACTTATTCTTTGAGGACACTTGCTCGCAAGTGATATGGATTTTTATGGTGATAAAAAAATTTCCTTCCTTATGATGCGTTAAGTTATATGACAAGATGTTTTTACTACATTGATGTAGACAGGTGTTGCTGACTCAGTTTCATTGAGTGTGCAGGGTTTCGGACCTTGAGGATGAAAAGGCATCGATGGAACTCCCTTGGACTCTGGATTGAGTCAGGGAGTGGGCTATTTGGGTCATTTCATTTACGGTGATATTGTTTTGTTGATGATATGCTATTGATTTTATGATGTGTGTTTGACATGATCTGACATCGTGTTTGATGATGCAGGCTGACAATAGCTTGTCGACCAGACTCACATATGGAGTAAAGGGGCCACACACGAGTTCCAGAGAGATTGAGGGAGAGGTGTGGAGAGTAGCCCTGCCACAACCTACTAGCACTCCCGCCGTGGCTCGAACTGTAGGTTAACGATTACCTAGTTCGAGAGGATCCACAATGCCGTGAGGGTAGAATGCAACAGTCACTCACGATGATTCTAAGGGGCGTTCAATAAGGTGGGGGCCTTATTCCTTAGAGCCCTTAGTCTCCCACAAGATCACCTGGCGGAGTGTTGACTCCAGGGGTTATAGAGTCTACCAATCCGTCAAGCCAGCGAGTGGCACCCTTGGAGCACATGGTGCATCCTGAAGGGCACGTCGCGCAAAGAAATGAAAATAAGTGAGTGGCACCCTTGGAGCACATGGTGCATCCTAAAGGGAACGTCACGCAAAGAAATGCAAATCAGCGAGTGGCACCCTTGTAGCACGTAGTGCATCCTGAAGGGAACGTCGTGCAACCGAAGCAAACAAGGCGAGTGGCACCCTTGGAGCACGTAGTGCGTCCTAAAGGGCACGTCGCATTGATGATGATGATGAGACAGCCTAGATGACCCTAGACCTTAACGCCTGATAAAAATTTAAAAAAAAATGACTCCCCTAATTAAATTGTCGCCCTGTTCAAATCAAAACCTAAATTAAAACATCTCTAAGATAAATTTGACCATCCCTAAGAAACGATCCTACAAAAATAAACCTAGGGCGTAAACTAAAACCCACCTAGGTGTTAATTAAAGTCTTCTTAAAAGTAAAGAGGGAAATAAATTAAGAGAAACCCTTGGCTTTTAAATGATAAAGAAGAAATAAAAATATATTGAAGTGTGGGAGTATAAAAGCTAGGAATAATATATATATATATATATCTATTGAAAAGATTAAAAAATCTGCATTTATCTTTTGGGTTTAAATGATAATAAAATAATAATAAAAGAGAGGAATAAAAATGGAAATAAGGAAACCAGAAATAAGGGAAACTTAATATTGGAAAGTAGGGGACATAGGGTAAAAAGCAAAAAGGAATCTTCATTTAAGGAGTTACTAAAATTCAGAAAATTCATTTTAGGAAAGTGATTAAAAGCATGAGAGGGGATCTAGGAACCCTAGGAGTAATTTAAGGAGTGATTTTGGGGGATGTAAGGGAATTTAGTCTTTTAATTATTAAAAAGAAATTAATTTTTGGAGAACCCTAGGGATGAGTGACACTTGGACGGCGGAGATTGTTTAGAGGTTTTTCATTAAAATTTAATTAATTAATGATTAGGAAAGTAGGTGGGTCTGATTTTTTATATAAAAGAAAGGGAAAGGAAGGAAGAGAGGGGAACGGTTAGCGTAACGTTACGCTGCCGAATTATGGTTTGACGGATTTCTTGTGAGGAGTTGGGTCTATCTCAGCTGTGTTGGAGTGGTAGCTCAGCCGTGGAGGCGAGCTAAGAAGCTAGTGTTATCTCTGGTTCTTGTGTGGCCCCTTTGCAGCTCGGGGGGCTAAGGGGGAAGCAGAGTACCCCTAGCGTTTGGCTGGGAGGTACCGGTGAGCCTTCTACAGTCGACGAGCGGGACACGGCACGGAGCGCGAGACGCGGCATGGAGCGTGAGACGTCTTCCAAGGTGGGCGAGTGGCTACGGTATGATTTTAATTCTAATTAAATTGTTTATAAACGGTTAGTGTTAAAATGTTTCTGATGTCTTGCTCAAAAACTTGTTCCTGGCAATTTTGCCTTATAAATGGTTAGTGTTAAATTGTTTCTGGCGATTCGTCTTTATTAATGGTTTCAAAAAGGGAAAAGAAAACTAGTTCTAGCAAATCTAAAACGTTCAACCTGGCAATTCATTTACCTCTGGCAAATTGTTTATCTTCTGGCAAATCAATTTAACCTGGCATTTCCATTTATCTTTCGTCAATCCGTTATCTTCTGGCAAGGCGTTTGGGGCATTTGATCTGAGTTTGAAGGTGCTAATGCTCTGCATTTATTTGATATCCTTGGGTGTTTTTTTATTATTATTTTATCTGAGTTTAAAGGCTTCACGATCTGCGTTCTTTTACATGATAGTTGGGCATTTTAGAACAGCATTTTACATAATGGTCTGCGTTTTTTTTCTTTACTGTATAGTGGGGCGGTCATGAGCTGCGTTTCCCTTTTTGTTTCGGGGCGTTTTTGCCACTGTGCGTTTGGGGCATTCTTGCATCTGTCCTTGGGCGTTTTTTCCACAGTGATGTTGGGATTTTTTTTGCAACGGTTATTGGGCGAATTCGCCACTGTTAGAATGGGGCGTTTAGTATGCAAATAGGCGACTGTTCCATTGGGAGTTTTATTTATTATTGGGCTGCATTTTAGCGAGTTCTCTTCCAGACCGAGCATCCTTCCCTTTCGTTTTTCTCTATCGGTCCTGCGTTGATTAAACTTGATATTTGTTCTGAGCTAGGTTAAAAATCTTGGTGCATTTAATAATTTGATGCGTGCATAACTGCAACGCTGATTTAGTTGTTGTATTAATGAAATATTGTTGCGTTTGGTTGCGATTTGGTTGCGAATTGGTTTTGGGTGCATTTTATTACTGTTGTGATTTGGTTGTGATTTGAAGGCATGGGATGCGTTTGGTTTGCGATTGGGAATGGTTGTTGTCTTAGATATAGTATTTTCTATTTGAAACCGAACTTATTAAAGCAGGACAATTAATGTATACTTTCCATTGCATGCGAGCAGTTATGACAGTCATGAATACTCTTAGGGTTGCGGGGACGTGACTTAATTTGTTTAGTAATTTATGTTTCCCTTGCATTTGGCAAGTTTCCGTTTCAGCCTTGGTGTAATTCCCTTTCCTGCGCCCACCAGATTATGTTTATTTTACTGCTGTCAGGATTGTTCATATGCTGAGTCGCTGCTGTAATGATTGTTTTTTTATTTTTATTATTAACTGATTTCTGTTCAATCGCCCTTTTTGCTAAACTGTAGGGCCCATTTACTTAAATTGTGAAGCCATTATCCCTTTACTACAGCGCTCGGCGTACCTCTCTGCCTTACCATAAAATAAAAATAAAAATAAAAACTTACCTTCCCTCGCAGTTATTCTCTCTGCACCTGGCAGCGACCTCTTCATTGCCATGACAGTAAGGGTTGACGAAGTGACTGCGTGAAGGGTGGAAGATTTCATGGGCATTTGTTAATTTTAGGTGACTTAACCTTGGTTCAGACATTCTACTATGGCCAGTCATAGGTGTGCCATGATGCCTGGAACTTTTGCAGTTTAGTTTCCCTTTTCTTGAGGCGTAACGAGTGTTTTAAAATCTGTTGATAGACCTCCTTAATACATAATGAGTGGTTATATTTCCGTTTGCGTGATTGTTGCTGTGTACGGAATGGATTTTTACGTTCATTTTGTGTTAATAAGAAAGGTATGCTTATTAATATTCGCTGCTGTAAGAAGGCTACTTCTAATTTCGTTTTCAGTTACCGACTATCCAAGCAGTGGAGAAAGAATTTATTTTATCATTATTAAGGTTAATTTTGTTTTCAGTTACAATTCATTTAAGTAGTGAAAAGACAATTTGGTCTTTGTAATATGGAAATATGAAGCCCTCCTACATAACAACATTTTAATCATTGGTATCTCAAATATTTCCATTTTTAAATTTCATTATATTATCTTGTAAAGAATGTCATTCTGAATTGTTGTCATTTTAATATGGTTATCGTTACCTAATGCCCTTTTAAATATGTGATGGTATTGTACAAATTCAATATGAAGATACTTGGTTATTGAAGTATTTAATATGAATTTAATATTTGATATGTATTTAATATTTTTAACTTTATTATATTATCTTGAAAAGAATGTCCTTCTGAATTGTTGTCATTTTAATATGGTTATCTTTACCTATTGCCCTTTTAAATATGTGAGGGTATTGTAAATT
>ML799702.1:203014-215286 GCA_009831015.1 Picea engelmannii | reverse complement strand
TGTTCAAATCAAAACCTAAATTAAAACATCTCTAAGATAAATTTGACCAGCCCTAAGAAAAGATCCTACAAAAATAAACCTAGGGTGTAAACTAAAACCCACCTAGGTGTTAATTAAAGTCTTCTTAAAAGTAAAGGGGGAAATAAGTTAAGCAAAACCCTTGGCTTTTAAATGATAAAGAAGAAATAAAAATATATTGAAGTGTGGGAGTATAAAAGCTAGGAACAATATATATATATATATATATATATATATATTGAAAAGATTAAAAAATCCGCATTTATCTTTTGGGTTTAAATGATAATAAAATAATAATAAAAGAGAGGAATAAAAATGGAAATAAGGGAAACTTAATATTGGAAAGTAGGGGACATAGGGTAAAAAGCAAAAAGGAATCTTCATTTAAGGAGTTACTAAAATTCAGAAAATTCATTTTAGGAAAGTGATTAAAAGCATGAGAGGGGATCTAGGAACCCTAGGAGTAATTTAAGGAGCGATTTTGGGGGATGTGAGGGAATTTAGTCTTTTAATTATTAAAAAGAAATTAATTTTTGGAGAACCCTAGGGATGAGTGACACTTGGACGACGAAGATTGTTTAGAGGTTTCTCATTAAAATTTAATTAATTAATGATTAGGAAAGTAGGTGGGTCTGATTTTTTCTATAAAAGAAAGGGAAAGGAAGGAAGAGAGGGGAACGGTTAGCGTAACGTTACATTGCCGAATTGTGGTTTGATGGATTTCTTGTGAGGAGTTGGGTCTATCTCAGATGTGTTGGAGTGGTAGCTCAGCCGTGGAGGCGAGCTGAGAATCTAGTGTTATCTCTGGTTCTTGTGTGGCCCCTTTGCGGCTCGGGGGGATAAGGGGAAAGAAGAGTACCCCTAGCGTTTGGATGGGAGGTATCGGTGATCCTTCTACGGTCGGTGAGCGGGACGCGGAACGGAGCGCGGGACGCGGCACAGAGCGTGGAACATCTTCCGAGGCGGGCGAGTGGCTACGGTATGATTTTAATTCTGGCAAAATTGTTTATAAACGGTTAGTGTTAAAATGTTTCTAATTTCTTGCTGAAAAACTTGTTCCTCGCAATTTCGCCTTATAAATGGTTAGTGTTAAATTGTTTATGGCGATTCGTCTTTATTAAGGGTTTCAAAAGGGGAAAAGAAAACTAGTTCTGGCAAATCTAAAACGTTCAACGTGGCAATTCATTTACCTCTGGCAAATTGTTTATCTTCTGGCAAATCAATTTAACCTGGCATTTCCATTTATCTTCCGTCAATCCATTATCTTCTGGCAAGGTGTTTGGGGCATTTGATCTAAGTTTGAAGGCGCTAATGCTCTACGTTTATTTGATATCCTTGGGTGTTTTTTTTTTATTATTTTATCTGAGTTTAAAGGCTTCACGATCTGCGTTCTTTTACATGACAGTTGGGCGATTTAGAACATCATTTTACATCATGGTCTGCGTTGTTTTTCTTTACTGTATAGTGGGGTGGTCATGAGCTGCGTTTCCCTTTTTGTTTCGGGGCGTTTTTTCCACTGTGTGTTTGGGGCATTCTTGCATCTGTCCTTGGGCATTTTTGCCACGGTGATGTTGGGCTTTTTTTTGCAACGGTTATTGGGAGAATTCGCCACTGTTAGAATGGGGCGTTTAGTATGCAAATAGGCGACTGTTCCATTGGGAGTTTTATTTATTATTGGGCTGCGTTTCAGCGAGTGCTCTTCCAGACTGAGCATCCTTCCCTTTCGTTTTTCTCTATTGGTCCTGCGTTCATTAAACTTGATACCTGTTCTGAGCTAGGTTAAAAATCTTGGTGCGTTTAATAATTTGATGCGTGCATAACTGCAACGCTGATTTAGTTGTTGTATTAATGAAATACTGTTGCGTTTGGTTATGATTTGGTTGTGAATTGGTTTTGGGTGCGTTTTATTACTATTGTGATTTGGTTGTGATTTGAAGGCGTGGGATGTGTTTGGTTTGCGATTGGGAATGGCTGTTGTCTTAGATATAGTATTTTCTATTTGAAACCGAACTTATTAAAGCAGGACAATTAATGTATACTTTCCATTGCATGCAAGCAGTTATGACAGTCATGAATACTCGTTGGGTTGCGGGGACGTGACTTAATTTGTTTAGTAATTTATGTTTCCTTTGCATTTGGAAAGTTGTCGTTTCAGCCTTGGTGTAATTCCCTTTTCTGCGCCCACCAGATTACGTTTATTTTGCTGCTGTCAGGATTGTTCATATGCTGAGTCGCTGCTGTAATGATTGTTTTTTTTATTTTTATTATTAACTGATTTCTGTTCAATCACCCTTTTTGCTAAACTGTAGGGCCCATTTACTTAAATTGTGAAGCCATTATCCCTTTACTACAGCGCTCGACGTACCTCTCTGCCTTACCATAAAATAAAAATAAAAATAAAAACTTACCTTCCCTCGCAGTTATTCTCTCTGCACTTGGCATCGACCTCTTCATTGCCACGACAGTAAGGGTTGACGAAGTGACTGCGTGAAGGGTGGTAGATTTCGTGGGCAGTTGTTAATTTTAGGTGACTTTACCTTGGTTCAGACGTTATACTATGGCCAGTCATAGGTGTGCCATGATGCCTAGAACTTTTGCAGTTTAGTTTCCCTTTTCTTGAGGCGTAACGAGTGTTTTAAAATCTGCTGATAGACCTCCTTAATTCGTAATGAGTGGTTATATTTCCGTTTGTGTGATTGTTGTTGTGTACGGAAGGGCTTTTTACGTTCATTTTGTGTTAATAATAAAGGTTTGTTTATTAATATTCACTGCTGTAAGAAGGCTACTTCTAATTTCGTTTTCAGTTACCGACTATCCAAGCAGTGGAGAAAGAATTTCTTTTATCATTATTAAGGTTAATTTTTTTTTCAGTTACAATTCATTTAAGTAGTGAAAAGACAATTTGGTCTTCGTAATATGGAAATATGAAGCCCTCCTACATAACATCATTTTAATCATTGGTATCTCAAATATTTCCATTTTTAAATTTCATTATATTATCTTGTAAAGAATGTCATTCTGAATTGTTGTCATTTTAATATGGTTATCGTTACCTAATGCCCTTTTAAATATGTGATGGTATTGTACAAATTCAATATGAAGATACTTGGTTATTGAAGTATTTAATATGAATTTAATATTTGATATGTATTTAATATTTTTAACTTTATTATATTATCTTGAAAAGAATGTCCTTCTGAATTGTTGTCATTTTAATATGGTTATCTTTACCTATTGCCCTTTTAAATATGTGAGGGTATTGTAAATTGTTTATATGAAGTTACTTGTTTATTGATGTATTTAATTATGATGTAATTATCAAGGTGATGTTATTTTACATTGACATTAGGGACTGATAAATTAATTACGATGTTACTTTTGTACTTTTAATGTGGATATTTAGATGTGATATTTAACTATCTTTATATAGGGTCCCTTTTAAACACTGCTTTAATTAATGTCATTTTAAATATGGTAATTATTATATCTTGTCATTTTAAATAAGATGGTTTATTGATATATTCAAATATGATGATAATTTTAATTTAGGTGAAGGAAAAAAAATGCTATGGCATACCAATGTTAGGGAAATATTGTTTGTAGATTCGCAATTGTAATGTATTGTTGAAATAGGGAATTGTGTTTTTCCTACCTTATAAACAAGATGACAAGACTAGAGTTGAAGCGTATGACCATTATTTATTTCAATGTTTTTGTAATTAGAAAGGAGATGATATGGTCATCTTGTTGTGATGTTGGTGTAGTCTCTTGACATTGTTGAGACATACTCGGTGGAAATCCCACATTTATATGCATTAAATTACTCGGGGTTAGTAATGAGGGTTGTTGTTCATTTAATCAATGGTGAATTTGGGTTTTGTTGTCGGAGTCCCCTTATCACGCCATCCGTAAGGGGCGTATTGTTCTTCTTATTTACGTTGTTCTTGATAGTATTCAGTTAGTTGCTTGGCGTGTTGTGTCGGGTGGGATGTAGACACCTCCATGTTCCTCAGAACAGTCGCCAACCCTGAGACCTTAAATGGTTAAAAGCGATGGGAACCTGGGCTTGAGCATTGCTTATGTGTCTTGGAGGTCCTGACCATTGCAGAGTAGGACGAGAGGGAGGTCAGTCGTATTTAGCAGTCAGTTTTACTTTTGTCGTGGTTGCTTCTTGTTGGTCATCGAGTGGCGACGTAGAGTCACGTGTGTTGTTACTTCTACACGCGCGCACACACCTTAAACACAAAAAAAAAAAATTGCACCTGTATACTAGAATGGTTGTCTTAACAAGGAAGGTCATTACATGTTTGTGCAATGTTTTTCTTAGCGTTCCCATCATTTTTTCCATGTTTCATGTCAAACTATATTTTATATTGCTAGAGGAAACAATTGTTTTTTGTATCACTCTACATGCAACATAGACATCTTCTTTTAGAGATTTTCCAAAAGATTTTAATACACTAGTTATATTGTTTAATACACTAGTTATATACACTAGTTAGCTTCTTTTAACTTTCTTGACTTCATTAGACAAAGTAAAAGTTGAGCTTGTACTATTATTGATTCATCTTTGAAAAAAGTATTATACATATTTTTAGTTTGATATCTTATATAATGCTTAGATTTTTTCTTCTCAAATTTGTCACTATCAACATTTTCTAATATTTCATAATCAATGTTAATAGATTCTCCTGCATATTTCAATTTAAAGTTTATATTAAAAAACATAACAAAAACATAAATTCACTAAATTATATATATTTGAGTTTTCATATTGTATTATCTAAATTTATGTACATACCTATAGGTGATTCGTCTTCTGCTTCAATTTCGGTTTGAACGTCTTCTTAGACATTATGAGACAAATCTATTTATGTAAATTTTGAAAAACATCAATTTGTAATTACAACCTGTTGGACACACCTACCACACTTAGAGGGGGGGGGGGGTGAATGAGTCTGGGGATCTTTTTCCCAAAACTTCCCTCTTACACAAAAAATCCTTAGTTAACATTCAACATTTGTTCATTACTCATTGCTATCATTTATAATCATTTAGATGTGAATACATATCAGCAACATATCATCAACAAATCATAATAGTGTGTAGGTTTAATCTCGTGTTACCTATTGGGGATGTGGAGAACCCCATTACTAGTGTGACTTCCCAGAGTTACAATCAGGATTTGTGCATAGAGAAGGAAAGGCCCCAATGGGAAGAGCAAGTAGCAGCCACCAGATTTACACAACAATTAATAATCACCAAGCCGAGCATCAATCCACGATGGGGGAGTCATCAGGTATGCTAAATCATATCAATGTTAAGATTTTATTTGATTCTGGTGTGACAAATAGTTTCATTTCACCATCTGCATTAGAAAAGAGTGGGTTGGCAGCCTACGAGCATGATGACTTTAAACAAGTTGAGATGGTTTCAGGGGAAAAACAAGCGGTAGTACCTAGTGTTGATAATTGTATAGTAGACCTGGGAGTGTGCACTACCAGGTTGAAGGTATACGTCACTGCTCTCGAGGCGTATGACCTAATCATTGGAATGGATTGGTTAAAATCTCATCAAGCTTTGGTGGATTGTTTTACAAAAAGGGTGCTCTGTGTTGACGATGAAGGAAGGCTAGTAGAGATCCAAGGTGTATGAACAAGGGTGTCATTACGCTTTATCTCAACTATGAAGGTTAAGAGATGCTTGAGGCAAGGGTGTCGACTTTATGTAGTGGAAGCAGTGAATGAAAGGAGGGGACCCTCATTAGATCAATACCTCGTATTGTCAGAATTTAAGGATGTTTTTCTGAACGATCTACCAGGGTTACCTCCTGAGAGGGAGCTCGATTTTACTATTGAGCTAAAACCTGGTGCAAAACCAATTTCCAAAACTCCGTATCGGATGACAGTGCCAGAACTTTGTGAATTACAAATGGAGTTAAAAGAGTTACTAGACTTAGAGCTAATAAGGCCCAGTGTCTCACCTTGGGGTGAACCTGTAATTTTTGTAAAGAAGAAGGATGGTTCCTTACGATTGTGTATAGACTACAGGGACTTGAACCATGCTACAGTGAAAAATAGGTACCCAATGCCATGAATAGATGACCTCTTTGATCGGATGAAAGGAGCAGCGGTATTCTCAAAGATCGATTTGCAATCTGGGTATCATCAGTTAAGGATTAAGGAAGGTGATATCCCAAAAACTACCTTTCGAACTCGGTTTGGAAATTACAAATTTGTCGTAGTATATTTTGGATTGACCAATGCACCAGTAGTATTCATGAGCCTCATGAACGACGTATTCCAGAAGTACTTAGACCATTTTGTACAAGTCTTTCTAGATGACATCCTCATCTATTCCAAGAATGAAAGAGAACATGAGGAACACTTGTGAGTGGTGTTGTCCTGCCTTAGGGAAAACAAATTGTATGGGAAGTTGTCAAAATGTTCCTTCTTCCAAAAATAAATTCACTATTCAGGTCATATCATTTCCAGTGAAGGAATCTCTGTGGACCTAGAAAAGGTAAAGGCCATTATGGAGTGGCCAGTGCCAAAAAATTCCCATGAGGTGAGAAGCTTCATGGGGCTAGCAAGGTATTATCAAAGATTTGTGGAAGGATTCTCAAAAATAGCAAAACCCATCACCACTTTGTAGCGCAAGGGGGTCAGGTATGAATGGACAGAAGAATGTGATAGTGCATTCATCGATCTTAAGAGGTTACTAACTAGTGCGTCAATTCTACGAGTGCCAGATATGGAAAAGGACTTCACAGTATGCACGGATGCCTCGAAGCAAGGGTTGGGGACCACGCTAATGCAGGATGGAGGAGCGATAGCTTATGCATCAAGGAAGTTGAAGAAACATGAAGTGCTTTACGACACTCATGATTTAGAGTTGGCAGCTGTAATGCTAGCTCTGAAACTTTGGAGGCACTATCTTGTGGGGCAAAACATTGAGCTCAAAACGGACCATCAAAGTTTAAAACATCTCTTCACTCAAAGGGATATGAATGCCAAGCAAAGGCGATGGAGTGATTTTATGAGTGAGTATGATTTTGGTATTTCATACATCAAGGGAAAGGAAAATGTGGTCGCAGATGCCCTAAGTAGGAGACCACGTGTCTTCTCCTTGGTACCCTTAAAGGTCAATCTAAGGGAACATGTGTTGATGCAACTCCAAGGAGACAGTTGGTATTTATAGGTTACTTCAAACCTCCGGAGTGGGAGGCAATTAGACCCAAAGTATGAAGGATATAGTCTGGAAGCAGACGGAATGTTAAGATATCGAGGAATGATGTACATCCCTAAAAATAGGGATATTCAAAGCATCATACTGAAGGAATCCCATAGAGAACTTTATTGTGTGCATCTGAGTGTGAAGAAGATGTACACAAACATGAGGAAGATTTTCTTCTGGGTAGGCATGAAGCGTGATGTAGTCCATTTTGTCACCAAGTGCCTAGAGTGTCAACAAGTGAAAGCTAGCCACCATCACCTGGCAGGCCTCCTACAACCACATGATGTTCCTATGTCCAAGTGGGAAGTCATCTCTATGGATTTTGTTGTGGGGTTGTTACTCACATCTCATAGACACAATGCCATTCTTGTGATAGTTGATAAGTTAACCAAGAGTGCTCACTTTATTCTGGTTAGAGACACTTACGATGTCACTGATGTGGTACGTGTGTTTGTAAGTGAGGTTATATGTTTTCACGGGATACCTAAGAAGATCATTTCAAATAGGGACTCTAGATTCACTTCTAGGTTTTGGACAAGTTTGCAGTTAGCATTGGTGACTCAGTTGAACTCAATCACAGCTTATCATCCTGAAATAGATGGGAAAACTAAGAGAGTAAATCAAGTCATGGAAGACATGCTCAGGATGTATGTCATGGATAATAAAAACCAGTGGGATAAGTACCTACCTTTGGTAGAGTTTTCCTAAAATAACAGTTTTCATAGCTCCATCGGAATGCCACCCTATGAAGCTCTGTATGGAAGACCATGCAGAACACCATTGAGTTGGGATAGACTAGAAGACCAAGTAACAGTTGGGTTAGAATTGATTCAAGAGATGGAGGAATACGTGATTCATATTAGGCTGAGACTAAAGGAAGCACAGAATAGGCAGAAAAGTTATGCGGATGCACACAGGACCGACCGAAGTTATGAAGTGGGAGAACAGGTTTTCATTCGTATCAGGACTACTAAGAGTACCATACGGTTCAGGAAGGGGACAAATTTGTCACCTTTATTTATAGGACCATTCAGAATCCGAGAGAAAATTGGACCCGTTGCCTATCATCTTGTATTGCCACCCCACTTGCATAAAACTCATAATGTTTTTCATGTATCTATTTTACATCATTATGTTGTTGATGAATCACATAAACTAAATTGGAAGTAATTGCAGGTATCGGTCGTGGGAAATTTCATAGTAGAACCGTTACGCATATTGGACCGTAGAGTTCAACATCTCAGGAACTGTCTGGTAGACCAAGTTAAGGTCCAATGGGACAAGTATAGTCTGGGATCTACTACATGGGAAGACACCGAGACATTACGACAAGACTATCCCTCACTATTTTGACCACCTCAAGAATATGTTTCTCAAAGGTTGGGTGTATGTAACACCACCTTTTGACTTAGATAGCCAGGATTACCTGAGGCCTATATATTTATTTTCTATTCACAGTGAAACTATTAAATGATACACTTAAACTTTTAGGACGTATGAACCTTTATGAATGTTTAAATATATTTGGATAATGATGGATATGATGCGATATATTGTGAGAATGTAAATTTTATGAATGTTTAAATATTATTGATGATGATGGATATGATGTGATCTACTATGTGGATGTCAATTTTATGAATGTTTAAATGTTATGGAATCATGATGGGATATGATGCAATCTAATTGGTAAATGATAATTTTATGAATGAGTGTCGAAATTGAATTATGGGATATTATGAGATCTATTTCTAACTTGAAAAAATTGATGTTAAGTTGTTGGTACATGGATACCGAATTGAAATGATGATTGTATGAAATTACATAATGATAATGCATAGAAATGTATGAGTTGTGTTACAGACTAATCTGCAAGTTATGGGCTATGAAATAGCCAAGGAATAATAATGATGAAAGTGGATGGCATGACCACTGGCCGAGAAACAATATGGTATGAATATTTGTATGTGAAATTATATTGGTTTGGATGCATTGCTATGATATGTGGACCAGTGCAGGATTTCAGGTGATGAGACTGCCCAAAACTGAATAAACGATGACAAAACTCCGAGCAACACGGTGCCACTGTATATTTCATTGTAGGGTGTGGACCCTAGTTATGATTAGGAGGGGTGGAGGCATTTCCCACCGCGTATCCTCCGAAACTTGAAGTCATGGGAGGATGGTGTTAGTTCACGCTCCCCTAGACATGTGATGATGACTATCAGTTGCCTGTTGGGGAAGCTTGGTCAAGATAGTGACACTTCCTCTTACGGGTTCTATTTGGAGTTAGGTCAATATAGTTGATGCTCTAAGATAGCCCAGCAGAGGAAGGATAGGAATGAATATGGAAGTAATTTAGGGAGGAAGGATGAGTATAAATAGTTGATAAAGTATAGAGATTTGTCTGATGATGGAATTTAATGTTTTTTCCCTTCTAAAAAGAAAATGTGTATATATGAATATTCATAATTACATAATCAAACCACAGTTTTCTAAATAAAATTGTTGAACAAGATAATTGTAATTAAAGGATTTCGCAAACAATTGATTGGTTTATTGTCTTTTATAAAAGACTAGTCTTGTTGATTGGATTGGATGCATACATAAATTACTATAAGGGTGATAGTTATTGATTATTAGTACATGCACGAGACTTGTATGTACTAGCTACACATGCATTTCTTGTACATGTACACTAGTATGTATGATTTTTCTTGGCTTACTTACTAATAATGTCGGTTAATTGTTATGAATGTGTGAACCATGTTTCTTTTCCTTTGTATCATGAGATACCTTAACTTCGAGACGAATTTTCCCGAAGGGTGGGTGTATGTAACAACCTTGGTTAAATAGTTGCATAGGGATTATTAAGTATAATTAATTAGATAATTAATTGTACTAATATGTTTTTAGTTAAACAATGATTAGTCTTAATAATATTAATTATTTATTTATTAATTAATTAATTGTTATAAATGTTGATTGATTAATTAATTAATTAATTGTTCACTTAACACATTCAATGATTTAGGTAAAGCATTAAGGGGCTTAATAACTTTAATTTAATCATTATGAAACTTTACGTATGACAAGTTAAGGATAAGATAATAAAGGAAAGGATAAGATAATAAAGGAGGGGATAAGGTAATAATGGGGAGGATAAGGTAATTAATGGAGGATAGGGAGTCGATGAATGAGGGGGGAAGATATGATGGGGAAGAGTCCTATGGGAGAGGATTATGAAAATTATGGGGGAGGAGCATTATTGAGGAGGAGGTCTATATTTCTGTGGCATATTTTTTTCTAGTTTTGGAGTTGGGTTCTGGAGTTTTGGTGAACCATTGCAGGGGGCACTGGGTTGCTGGGGGTTTTGGGCACGGGGGGTAGGATTCCTTATGATATCCTGGAGCTAGGGAGCCAGACAGTCTTCTCCTAGTTGGCTGAGTGGTTAGTCGGTTTGGGCAGGGTTTGCTCAAGCAGCAGGCTGGGCAAAGAAGCAGGGAGGACAACCAGATAAGTGGGAATTTAGCATCAGGCAAAGGTATTTTTATTTATGAATTTGATGAGTTATGTAATGAATATGTAATCTATTTCATGCTGTGGTCAAATTTAATTTTCTGCTGAATATTATATGCTTTTACGATGATTAATGAATTACTTATGCATTGAAAGAAATTTATGTTTAATTGTATGAAATTTTTAGGCTTACTTAAATTTAGGTCCATACAATTTGTTCATTACTCATTGTTGTCATTTATAATAAGTTAGATGTGAATATATACATATCAACAACATATATCAGCAACATATCATCAACAAATCATCTCCACAAGGAACACAAAGAACACAAGATGTATGTACAATTTGTCTTTTTGTTATGGACTTCAATCTTGGTGTTTTTCAGCAACAACTAAATAGAGTACAACTCTACAAGAGAACTAGCTCTATATGAAAGACTCATCTTACATTCTCAGCACCAACTGAGATGAGGAAACAATCCTCAATAGATATCAATCTATCAACATAAACAAGTACATTAACCATGCACCAACCTGTGCCAAACAACCTGTAATAAACCTGTACCATAAACAAGTGCATCCAACCATGTACCAAGTATACCAATCATGTGTCAAATAATAATCAACAATGAATCATCAATATGTACCAACATCATCAACTATACACCTCATGTATGTGCCAACTCATCAACTGCTTGTCTCAACCATGACTAGTTTTGGATTAATCAACAACCCCAACTTGAAATAATCATAACTTTGTACTTGTAATGAATAAATATATGAAATTGATATGCAATGTTCTTCAGTGTGTTTTATTCAATTATTCCAGGTGGAACTACTTGGAACCTCTCAGAAAAGGTGTTATAGAAAAAATGGCATACCTTACTGAATTCTGGCTTATTCTAGAGAGAGACCTTGTAGAGCGTGGCCCGCACAAATTATTCATTGAATTGATATGAAACTATTACAAAACCTACAAGAGCCTATACCCTAACCAAAACATTTGGTCTCACTGAATGTGAATCTATTATGAAGAATTTATGACGTTTTTACCCGAAACACATGTTTTTGACTAGTTTCAGGACTAGCCACAAACCCTATTTTCCACAGAGTGTAACTCCCAAAATACAATGACCCACAAGATGATTTTTTTACCATAGATACTTGGGTATGTTTTCTCAATGGCATAGAAATTGTACGGTCTGAATCATTATAGAAAAAAAAAAATTATAGTGAAAATGGTGAGATGACCTGTAAATAACATACCTTAGAAAGCACCATCAAAAGAATTTATCCTTCCTTGCATTTCGGCCTTTTTTTCTTCACCTTTCCTCAAAATTTCGGCTTAGATATCCTTGGTTACCTCAGAAACATATAGATATTCAATATTCTCAAGTGTGATTAAAATGAGAGAGCCTTGCCTCTTATTTATACTCTCTAAGTAGCTTCCTTAAAAACATCTTCTAGGTCACTTGGCCCCACTTTCCTTATTTTAGG
>ML799702.1:189565-202806 GCA_009831015.1 Picea engelmannii | reverse complement strand
TCTTATTTATACTCTCTAAGTAGCTTCCTTAAAAACATCTTCTAGGTCACTTGGCCCCACTTTCCTTATTTTAGGGTTAACCCACTTCTAATTTCTCCATTAAATTTATTATTTAAATAATTTATTTTGTATTCACTTTGAATACACTCATCACTTCACTTTATTATTTACCTTTTAAAATCCCTTAAACCACTTTGACTACTTTGACCTTTTGGGGCTTCTAGATGACATGTGAGGGTCCTCCAACTTCGTAAGGCCATAACTTTCAAACCGTGAGGAGTTATGTGGCGTTCCACATACCACAAAAAAATGGAATGACATGTTCTATTCATATAGAATAGTGTTTTCTTAAAGTATATCATAATGCATACCGTTACCCATCAAACAAACTTGGGTCCATTACCCAAACCTGGGTCTGCAACTTCTCATGTTCACAACTCTCTAACCGTGAGGAGTTATGTGACGTTCTACATACCACCAGAAATGGAATGAAAAGAAATATATGAAGCAACCACACTCCTCGGAGTACGACCGCTCTCCTCAGGACCTTCTTTCATTCACAGCCCGAAGAACTCAGCGGTTCTTCTATTTCCCTATCGGAAAATCTACACCCCACAGGTTTTCTTCGGCTGCGATCCTCTCTTCTTCCTTTCAGAGGATCCGCACTTGCGACGTCACGAGTTCAGCAGTCGAGCACTACACCCTTGGACCCCTGAGACCCAAGACTCGATGCCTTAGTCGATGCTAAATTCCCCCTGTTGGGACTCCCACTCTATCGCGACCTCGCGCTATCGTGACTTCGCTATCCGCGATACCAAGCGCTCAGGTTTCCAACTCCCGATGCCCGATGCACCGAAATGATGATACGACCTTATCTCTCTTTCCATGACTTTTATTCCTCGCTTCTTCGTGACTTGGATTACCCAAATCTTGGATCCTCACCTTGCAAACCCCGAGTTCACGAGATCTCCCAATCTCCACCACCTATCTTCCACTCACTCTTATGGTCCCACACAACTTACGTAACTGAACGAGATATCGTGTGTCACAAGCTCGTGACTCCCGTCACCTAGTCTTTGGAACTTTCCTCACGATATCACGATATGCCTATCCACAAGTAGAACCACGCTCCTCGTGATCTCGATCGACGACTCCTGCCCTCCTGAGCTTCGAACATTTTCCGCACCTGCATTGTAGCCTCCTTCCACCTTGCAAGATGCAATGTTCCACGGAACTTCATGAAATATTCTGGATGATTTAGTCCATCCGTTCGTCCTTGACGATTCCGGCAAAATGAAACAAGCGCTTCCTCCACAAAGACTTGTTCACCTGCCCGCGAGCTTTTATCGCTTGCTTGAACACTTCAATGCACAAACTCTCCCTGTGCAATCCTTTGAAAATATCAAAGGCCTGCTCCTCCTGAGCTTGTTCTCGACTTCTCAAATCCTTTTGAGAACTTCTTGCATGCACCCCTTGTGGCAATCCTTCAACTTTGTCTAAGTGTTGAAGTCTTTTGACCCTGCGCACTCATGCAGCAGCAGTCTTAATTTCCTTTGCTCAGAATCGCAACTCTGAGTCTTCACTTGGCCTGCGCACTCCTTGCATGGCTCTTCCACTCAATTGTGCTTCTGGGAACTTAGAACAAAATTTATCTCTACCTGAAGCCCTCTGTCAACGCACTCCTTGCGGACAAATTCCACTGCACTCCTTGCAGGAATTCTCTAGCTCAGAATAGAGAAACAATTGAAACTAACTCCTTGTCCCTTCAGATTTCAATCCACACATGAAATCACATACATAGCATATAAAAGAAAATGTATGACAAGAAGCAAACATCCACGAGCATAGCATCCATACACAGAGAAATGACACAGACCATGGATTTGAATCAAATCTTTTTTCTATTAATTCAAATGTTTGTACATGGGTGTTCTTCATATAGTTATCTGCATGCTCTTTCTCTTCCTGCTTCAATAATCAAGATTATGTTACAATGCACAATGAGGGTGTCTATATCTCGTTTCCCTCTTGTGCTCTAAAGCTATCAAATCTAGAATTAAATATTCTATCTACTTTTCATTAACTATCTTAAATGCCTCATCTACCTAAGGACGTGAGCTATCTGCTCAAGGTCCAATACAATATACAAAGTGCACTTCATTAAATATAACATTAATGTTTGCGCAATAATATCAAGGTGTTTTCAAAATTTGTGCTGGCATTGTTCAGCTATCTTTTCTGCTTCCGCGATGGCTCGCTTGATGAGTTGTCGATGCTCCTGCATCATACTCCTCATCTTGAAAATTTTCATGGGCTTTTGTCCATGAGATCCTGCACGGTCTGTCCATGCTTCTGAATCACTTCTTCTGTCTCCCAGCTGGCATCCTCCACTGGATGATTCTTCCACTTGACCAGGTACTTGAAGTATTGCTTCCGCCTGGTCTTTTTGCTCACTCGCTTATCGAGTATACACTCCATCTGTGGCTTCTCTACAATAGGCATCTACTTCTGCCACTGGACTTCTGGCTGTTCATCACTTCCAGCTCCTGCTTCCTCAGCCTTATATGGATATAAGTCTGAGATATTGAATGTCAGAGATATCTCGATGCCATCTAGCAACTCGATTTCATACGTATTCTCTCTGAATTTCTTCAGGACTCTGCATGGCCTGATTTTCTTCATCTTGAGCTTGGTGTATGTTCCCCTTGGGAACCTTTCCTTCCTAGAATGTGCCAGAAATAGATCGCCAACTTCAAACTGAAGTTGTCTCCGATGTTGATCCGCTCTGCGCTTGTACTCCTGATTTGAATCTATCAATCGTTGCTTCACCCTGCTGTGAAGTTCCTTCATTGCCTCAGCAAATTCTTCTGCACTAGCGCTGCTAGTCACAATCTGTTATGAATATCGCAATTCAGAAACTCCTCTCAATTGCATCCCATATACAACCTGAAATGGACTTTTTCCTGTGCTCCGATTCACTGAATTGTTGTATGAAAACTATGTCTGTGGCAACACATTGTCCCAACTGCTATGGTGCTTTGTCACCAAGCTTCTCAGCAGGTCTCCCAGACTTCTGTTGACCACCTTTGTCTGTCCATCCGTCTGAGGATGATAAGCTGAACTAAATGCCAAGTTAGTTCCTAGCTTCTTCCATAAGGTCCTCCAAAAATTCCCTATGAATTTTGTGTCTCTGTCCGAAACTATGCTTTTTGGTAATCCATGAAGTCGAATGACCTCCTTGAAAAACAAATTCGCGACGTGATTCGCATCGTTGGTTTTCTGGCATGGAATGAAATGTGCCATCTTTGAAAACCTGTCCACCACCACAAACATGGAATCAACACCTCTTTGTGTCCTCGGCAAGCCCAATACAAAATCCATACTTATTGCCTCCCATGGCCTCTCTGGTATGGGCAATGGCTGATATAACCCTGCATTCTGCTTCCTCCCTTTTGAGTGTTGGAAAATCCTGCATCTGTCAACAAATATTTTAACATCTTCTCACATGCGTGGCCAAAAATACGATTCGCTCAACTTCGCGAATGTTTTGTCATGTCCAAAATGTCCTGCTAATCCACCACTGTGCTTCTCCCTCATGGAGCAATTTGGAATACACAGTTGATTTCCTCTGAACATCAATCCCTCCTGGATCATATAATCTATCCAAAGAATCCTGTCTCTGAGAACTAGATTCTCAGCTGCTTCATATGCTTATCCAAAGTCTGCATCTCCTGCGTACATATCCCTGAGATTTTCAAAACCCAATGTTTTGACCCGAAACTCCTGCAACAACAAACACTTCCTACTCAAAGCATCAGCCACTTTGTTAGCAGTTCCTGAAATTTTTTTAATTACAAATGTAAAATTTTGCATATATTCTACCCATTTTCCATGTTTCTGATTCAACTTCTCCTGTTGAGTCACAAACTACAATGCATGATTATCACTATACATAACAAATTCCTTTGGGATCAAGTAATGCCTCCACTTCTTCAATGCCTGTATGATAGCATATAATTATTTATCATACGTGGAGTATTTTAGTTTTTCTTCATCCAGCTTCTCACTGAAATATGCAATTGGTCTGTCTTCCTGACTTAAAATCGCTCCTATGGAAAACCCACTCGCATCACATTTCACCTTAAATGTCTTCTGGAAATCCGGCAACACCAACACCGGTTGTTTCATGATTTTCCTCTTCAACAAATTGAAGCTTTTCTCAGCCTCTGTTGTCCAGTGAAAAGACTTATGTCGCTTCTTCACTGTATCCATCATTTTTGCGCTAATTCCACTGAAATTCCTGATGAACTTTCGGTAGAAACTAGCCAAACCATGGAAACTTCTCACCTCGAATACATTTCTCGGTGATGGCCAATTCTTGATTACTTCTACCTTATCCTAATCCATCCTCAACTCGTTCGCTGAAATAACAAACCCCAAATAAATGAGTTATGTCTTCATGAATGAGCACTTCTTCATGTTGACCAACAGCTTCTCCTGCTGTAGCTTCCTCATCATAATGGCCAAATGCTTCAGATGTCTAGCCTTTGTCTTTTTGAAGATCAGTATATCATCCAGATATACGACGACAAATTTCCTGATGAATTCCCTCAGGACTTCATTCATCAATATCATAAAAGTACTTGGTGCATTCGTCAAGACAAACGGCATGACTATCCATTCATACAGTCCTTCGTTAGTTTTGAAGGTTGTCCTCCACTCATCGCCTTCTCTCATGTGAATCTGATGGTATCCGCTTTTCAAATCAATTTTTGAAAAATATTTGGCTCCGCTTAAACAGTCCATCAAGTCATCCATCTGTGGCAATGGAAACCTATACCTAATGGTTATCTTGTTAATGGATCTGGAGTCTGTACACATTCTCCAACCACCATCCTTCTTTGGACTGAGTATTTTCGAAATAGCACATGGACTCAAGCTTTCCCTGACCAATCCTTTGTCCGAGAACTCCTACACCTGCCTCTTAACCTCCTCATTTTCCTGCGGTGTCAATATGTACGCGGCTTTGTTCGGTAAACTAGCTCCTGGTATGAGATCAATGTGATGACTCACACTCCTCATTGGTGGCAATGAACGAGGTAATTCATCCACTACGATGTCAACGAACTCTTCCAACAGTTCATGAATCTCATCTGGTAGATCATCCACCCTTGTGCTAGTCATAACAATCCTCGGCTTTATGACCACAAAGAATTGTGGATCTTCTTTCTTCTCCATCTCTGTGAGAAGTTCCTTCCCACTCATGAGAAGTATTGTGTTTCTCACTTGAGATTTCACTTCCTTATCCTTTATCGAAAGCAACATATGGGTTCTCCCATTCTTCTCCAGAGTATATGTGTTCACTCTCCCATCATGAACCACATTTCTGTCATATTGCCATGGTCTACCCAGCAATAAATGACATGCATCCATAGGAATGACATCATAGAGCACTTTATCATTATACCCACCTATCTTGAATTCAACCAAGCATTGTTTGGTGACACTCACCTGATGTCCTTTCTGTAGCCATGAAACCTTGTATGGACTCGGGTGATCAGTTGTCTCCAGCTCCATCTTTTCTACCATCTCGGTTGAAACGAGATTATCCGTGCTACCATTGTCCACAATAACCTTTCATACTCTGTCCTTGGTCTTGCAAGCTATTCTGAACAGTCTGTTCCTTTGAGCTAAACTCTCCACCTCCTTCTCGGGTGTCAAAAGGACTTTATGCATCCCAAGCGATCTTTCTCCTTCTGCATCTTCCATATCAGCATCATGCTTTCGTGCTTCTGTGATGTGAGCTTCTCTGATGTCCTTCTTCTTCTCTGGACACTCAAATGATCTGTGCCCATTCTTCCCACATGTGAAACATGTGATAACTCCACCTTGGCCTCTTCCTCTGCCTCTGGTACGAGGAAAAGTATTTGCGTCATCATAATCTCCCTTCTGCTCATTATGCTAAACTCTCTGTTCAATATATGGCCCTCTCTATGAGGTACCACCTATTTCAACTCTATCCTGAGGTTTCTTCCATTCCTCCTTGGGCTTCTGATATTTCTCCTGGGCAATTGTCTTGCCTCTGGGCTGACTTCTGCCTCGCCCTCGTTGACCTTGCTTTTGGCTCAGTTTCTCCTCTGCTTTCAAATCCATCTGGTAAGCATCCTCCACCGTCCTGATGGTAACCATTCTTAACTCATCCTGAATGTCGTATCTCAAACCATTCAGGTATCTGGCGACCTTCTCATCATCGCTCTCCTGATGACCTTCTCTGATGTTCGGTCTGTAGAATTCCTCAGTGTACTCTTTTACTGTCATCAGCTTCTGTCTCAGGTTCTGCATTCTCCTGAACAGAGTGATTTGAAAATCTCTTGTGATGAACTTCGCTTTCATCTTCGCAATCATTCGATCCCAACTCTTAATCTTCTGCTTACCTTTGGAACGTCTATCAGCTTGTAGCTCGTCCCACCACAATGTTGCATGTCCTTTTAGGCGCGTAACAGCATGTCTGACCTTCTTATCCTCTTCGATATCTTTGTAATCGAAGTAGGTATCAAGAGCTCGGATCCAATCCAATAGCTCTTCTGCATCCAGGTTTCCCTCGTAAACTGGAAGGTCCATTTTCACCTTCGCACCCATTCTGGCGATAGCTTTTATCAACCGTTCAGTTGATGCATCTTCAGCTGCAACTTCCTCCTCGCGTTCAGCTTCGATTTCATCCTTGGAATCACTACGATCCCCTACACTAACTGTGCGTCTCTGGGTTGTTTCCATCTCCTCGAGTCTTTCTCGAAGGTCTCTCATCTGTCTCTCCATTTCTGGATTCCCTGCCGGCCTACCTCTTCTTCGCACCTCCCTGTCTTCTGGGTTTGATGACTGTCTCTCCCTTCTAGGTGGCATGGTGAATTCTCTCTTCTCTACTACAGAAAACAAAGAGTCAATCCCGCTCTGATACCACACTTGACGTGTGTATCAGAGTGCTTCTTTCCTTCTTCTCTCTACAGAAAAAAAATATGCTCTGATACCACACTTGACGCAACCGCACTCCTCGAAGCACGACCACTCTCCTCAGGACCTTATTTCGTTCACAGCCCGAAGAACTCAGTGGTTCTTCTATTTCCCTATCGAGAAATCTGCACCCCACAGGTTTTCTTCGACTGCGATCCTCTCTTCTTCCTTTCGGAGGATCGGCACTCGCGATGTCATGAGTTTAGAAGTCGAGCACTACGCCCTCGGACCCCCGAGACTTGAGACCCGATGCCTTAGTCGACACTAACTTCCCCCTGTTGGGACTCCCACTCTATCGCGACCTCACGCTATCGCAACTTCGTTATTTTCGATACCAAGCACTCAGGTTTCCATCTCCTGATACCTGATGCACCGAAACGCCGATACGACCTTATCGCTCTTTCCGCGACTTCGCGTCCTCGCTTCTTTGTGACTTGGAGTACCCAAACCTTGGATCCTCACCTTACGAACCCCGAGTTCACGAGATCTCCCGATCTCCACCACCTGTCTTCCACTCACTCTTATGGTCCCACACAACTTACGTAACCAATCGAGATATCGTGTGTCGCAAGCTCGCGACTCCCGTCACCTAGTCTTTGGCACTTTCCTCATGAGATCCCGATATGCCTATCCATGAGTAGAACCACGCTCCTCATGATCCCAATCGATGGCTCCTGCCCTCCTGAGCTTCGAACCTTTTCTGCACCTGCACTGTAGCCTCCTTGCACCTTGCAAGATCCAACGTTCCACGGAACTTCATGAAATCTTTCGGATGATTCAGTCCGTCCGTTCGTCCTTGACGATTCCTGCAAAATGAAACAAGTGTTTCCTCCACAAAGACTTGTTCACCTGCCCGCGAGATTTTATCTCTTTCTCGAACGCTTCAATGCACAAACTCTCCCTATGCGATCCTTTGAAAATCTTAAAGGCCTGGTCCTCCTGAGCTTGTTCTCAACTTCTCAAATCCTTTTAAGAACTTCTTGAATGTACCCCTTGCGGCAATCCTTCAACTTTGTCTAAGTGTTGAAGTCTTTTGACCCTGCGCACTCCTGCAGCAGCAATCTTAATTTCTTTTTCTCATAATCGCAACTTTGAGTCTTCACTTGGCCTACGCACTCCTTGCACGGATCTTCCACTCAACTATGCTTCTGGGAACTTAGAACAAAAGTTATCTCTACCTGAAGCCCTCTGTCAACGCACTCCTTGCGGAAAAATTCCACTGCACTCCTTGCAGGAATTCTTTGGCTTAGAATAGAGAAACACTTGAAACTAACTCCTTGTCCCTTCAGATTTCAATCCACACATGAAATCACATACACATCATATAAAATAAAATGTATGACAAGAAGCAAACATCCATGAGCATAGCATCCATACATAGAGAAACGACACAGACCATGGATTTGAATCAAAGCTTTTTTCTATTAATTCAAATGTCTGTACATGGGTGTTCTTCATACAGTTCTCTGCATGCTCTTGCTCTTCCTGCTTCAATAATCTATATTATGTTACAATGCACAATGAGGGTGTCTATATCCTGTTTCCCTCTTGTGCTCTAAAGCTATCAAATCTAGAATTAAATATTCTATCTACTTTTCATTAACTATCTTAAATGCCTCATCTACCTAAGGACGTGAGCTATCCACTCAAGGTCCAATACAATATACAAAGTGCACTTCATTAAATCCAACATTAATGTTTGCGCAATAATATCAAGGTGTTTTCAAAATTTGTGTTGGCGTTGTCCATCTGTCTTTTTTGCTTCCGCGTTGGCTCGCTTGATGAGTTGTCGATGCTCCTGCATCAATATACATAGAGGATAGTTTCACCAAGAATTTCCTTGATATTCATCTCATTATTCCACATACAAGCATGGGTCTTCCATCCATTCTTCTACGATAACTCAATCCGCAAAGCGTCTTCCCGTCAGGGCTTTCACCATAAGGGGACCACTTTGGAGTTCATCTATTTTTGCACCTTATCAATCATGATAAGACAATAATGAGAGCATGGGTCCTCCAACCATTCTTCTAGGATAACTCAATCCACAAAGTGTCTTCCCATGAGGGATTTCACCATAAGAGGACCACTTTGGAGTTCATCCATTTGTGAACCTTATCAATCATGATAAGACAATAATGAGTCATCTATACATTTTTCCAACAATGCATCATATACCAATGAAACCACATCGATAAATCTTCATCACGTATCAATGACAACTCATTGATCCATCTTCATCATATCAATGACAACTCATTGATCCATCTTCATCTATGCATTCTCATCAAGGACAATACATATTATATTACATCAATCATCAAACAATCAATCCTTTAACATCAATAAATCACTTGACATCAATCAATCAAACCATTAGCATCAATGACAACATGATCCAACACAACCAATTATATTAAATTTACAATATTTTAAATTTGAATTCTATACTTTGAATTTTGTACTTTATGAATACAGTCCCAATGTGTGTCGTGTGCTCGATCATAATATGTGCATGCATACCTGGTTGAACTTCTTCTTGTCGAAAATCTCTATTGACATTATCATTGTTTGTTTCTTGAGTATTTGCACGTTCTTGTTTCTTTCTCCTATAAAGCTCTTTCCTTTGTTCGATTTGGCGAGCATCATCTCGAGTGCGTTCATATTTTATCTTGCGCAAAATTTTGTTTACCATGACTATTATAGTTATCTGTAAAATATATGTTCAACAAAGACTTCACCTTGAAAAAATGCTCAACATTTATCTTTCAACATATAAATTGTTATTCCAATAAAAACTTGAACAAACATCAATTACCTTATTCAACAAAAACCAATGATTAGAAACTTTGTTTAAGTGCTCTAGAAAACTACCATGTATTGATATCAATCCTCTGATTAAGCCTATGGAACAGAGGGAAGAAATAAATAAAGAAACGAATACAGCTGCAATCAGTAATAGAAATGATTTGAAATCAATATCCCTGAGATTATATATCTCTGTCCATCCGATGAATTGTGTTAAATGTGTTCTTCCAAAAGACTATTTATACAATTTGGCATGAAAAGAAATGATACGACGTGTCTTTTCATTTTTTTTGACTAATGGAATTTTCTCGACAGCCTTTCGTCTGAAAGAATGTTTTTTCGGTCGAAAACCTTGGAAACCGTTCAGTTTTGACGGTTTCCATTAGATTTTAGTCTTTCGGCCAAAATATTAGTTTTTCAGCTGAAAGAGTATTTCGGCTGAAAAAAGGAATTTAGGACTGAAAACTAAAACTAGAGAATTGCCCCAAGATTTGCTGAACTTCGGAGGTTGCAGACTCCTACAAATACTGAGAATTTGGTTTCTAAAATGACACCAGCATTTCTAAAATTGAATCTACTTTCAATTCTTATAATTTGTTTTCATTTTCTTTATTTTTATCTAATTTTATTTAATTAAAAAAAAAAAACACTACATAATATTTTCAGCAGACATTATGATTCGGTGAAATGAAATATCGGTATCTCTAAAAATATAGAGTGAAAAATTTTGAAAAACATATATTCATAATCCTTAAACTATTCTTTTCAAAAGGGTATATTTAAATTTTAGTTTTAAGTAAAAATTAAGATAGATACAAGGTGTAGAAAAACATTTGTTTAAAATCTGCAACGTTTTCAGCTTGGTCAACTTAAAAAAATTCTAGAAATTATAATATTCATCCATTAGATTCAAAATTATAGTCATAATAAAATAGAGTCTATGTAAATTGTTGCAGTATATTTCATTTATTAAAAACATAATTTTAATAATAGATACATTATTGTAGAAAAAAGTAATGCATTATCATTCCTTTCATGTTTAAGGAACATACTGTTAAACAATTGTCAAATTAACATATCAAATCATGATAAAAAAAAATTGAAAAATAGTTGACGCAGCCGCACTCCTCGGAGCACGTCCGCTCTCACAGGATCTTCTTCTACTCACGGCCCGAAGAACTCAAAGGTACCTCTAATTCCCTATCAGAAATTTTCCTTACCCACAACAACTCTCCCAAGTGATCTCCCTTAATGATCAGGAAATCGGAACTCGCAGCTTTGCAAGTTCATTGTCTATCTCTGGGCTCTCAAATCCCCGAGACCCGATAACCAGTCAATGTTGACTTCTTCCCGTACCTATATGGACTTCTTCTCTATCGCTATTTCGCAACTCGCGATGTCAACTAACAGAATTTCCAACCTCTGAACCCCGAAGTGTCGATACTCTGATGCACACGTGCGGGTTGCCTTTTCCACCTCCCGTCACTTCTGTTGGGATTTCAGAATTCGCAGGATCGCAAATCCTGATACCAAATGATTCAGAACTTAACTTTTCCCGATCCCCGATATGGTATGCCACCTGTCCTCCATTATCCCTGCTGTGGCCCACACGACCCTTCCATCGGGATATCGCGGATCATGATTTCAATGTGCAAGTCTTTCCTGTTCTCAGGAACCTCGATTCTTCGAAATATGACTCCTCGGGATTTCCTGACACGCGTCCTCACTGATGGATGGTTCTAATCCTGTCGGGATATCACGGATCGCGATATCGCAATTCTCGTTGCAATCTTTTGGAGCTTCACCTTGTGAATCCCCGATACACGATGTCACGTGTAGATCCAATGGTCCCTGTGACTCGAGATCGACGACTCTGCCCTTCCTGAGCTTCGAACTTTTGGACGCTCTCACCGTAATCTCCTTACACCACCGTGAGATCCGATGACTAACAAAACTTCTCTATACCTCCTCAAAGGATGCAACCATCCACTCTTCTCCTTTGTGAATCCACGAAATGGAGAAGTATCTCCCCACGAGAATCGTTCACCTGCTCGCAAACCTACGACGCTTCTCTCAGACTTTCAATAACAGCTTCCCTGCACTTACCCTTCAGTGAATTCAAAGGCCTGCTCCTCCTAAGCTTTTCCACAACTTTATTCTTCAGAAAGAAACCTTGCACGCACTCCTTCCAGCAAATCTCCAACAACGCTTAAGTGTTGAAGCACTCGACCCTGTGCACACCTGTAGCAGCAGTCTTCATATACTCTGCTCAGAATCGCAACTCTGAGACTTATCTTGGCCTGCGCACTCCTTGCACGACACTGTGCCTAACTGCCTCTTCGAGGAAATGAGCACAAAATTTATCTCTAATTAAACCCTTCTGTCAATGCACTCCTTCCGGACAATTCAACTGCATTCCTTGCAGGAATTCTCTGGTTCAAAATAGAGAAACAATTGAAACTAATTCCTTCTTCCCTTCAGACTTCAATTTCACCATGAAATCACATACACAGCATATAAAAGCAAATGTATAACAAGAAGCAAACGTTCATGAGCATAACATCACTTACACAGAGAATCAGACACAAACCCATGAAATTGAATCAAAGCTTTCTTCTATTAATTCAAATGCATGTGCATGGGTGTTCTTCATACAGTTCTCTGCATGCTCTTCTTCTCCTGAATTGATAATAATACAATGATACAATGACGGTGTCTATATCCGTTTCCCCTCTTGGACTCTAAAGCTATCAAATCTAAAATTAAATTCCTATCTACTAGCATTAACTAAATTAAATGTCGTCTATCTACTAAAGGATGAGAGCTTAAAGGCTCAAGGTCCCTTTACAATATACAAAGGCACCTCCTCTTAAATGACTTATTTAAGATTTGTGCAACAGTCCCAAAGCATTTTCAAAAACTTTGTGTTGGCTTATCCAGTTGTCTTCCACTTCCGCGCTGGCTTGCTTGATGTGCTGGCGATGCTCCTGCATCAATAGTCATTGGAAAGCTAACACAATTCTTAACAAGTTTTGTTTTTATTGTAAAGTGAAATTCTAAATAAATAAAAAATACTTTTGTATGCCGAAAGTTGAAGAACTTGTGAAAATACAGTTTGTTTTCTCATAAAACAAGCAAAAGTGTAACCCATCTTCCTGATTTCACCCCCCAACATTTGTTTGGTATCATCTCTGTGATTTTAAATATTTAATCCCAGTGCTTGGTTTGGTATTTGAATACAATTTACATATATTTGACTACGATTTTACATGCTAATGGAAGAGTGGTTATTAGGAGAAAGACTGCAATACCATTATTAGTTATCATTATTTAATAGACAATGTTTTTCTTCAATGATATGGCTCGAATTAGATATGTCAACAAATTGATTTAAGTATGTGTTTTCCTTTAATGAGATTCGTGTT
>ML799702.1:133899-181178 GCA_009831015.1 Picea engelmannii | reverse complement strand
TATATATATCATTTTTTATTATGTTGTTTACAATTTAAATGTTTAATGAGATAGTTTAAAGCTTTTATTATTATCTAGATTATGTCTAGGGATTCTCCATTTTCAACTATATACTTCCACCTACCTTTCACTAACAGTATGTGTATGTATCCTTGTTGTTGATAAATACATTTCACATGGCTTGGAGAATGCATTACTTGTAATCGTTTTGATATATCTCATTTTCCAACATCGTGAACGATTTATCTCATTTTCCAACATCTTGAACTATTTTTCTCATTGAAGGATTTATATTATTGATATATCTCATTGAGAAATTTATCTCATTCAAAAATTTATCTTATTGATATATCTCATTTTGATATATTTCATTTTCAAACATCGTTATTGATTTATATGTAGTATTTGATTATTGGAATCATTTGGAATTCAAGGTTGTACTCAACTCTTACGGTCCTCAAATATTCAACACTCTTCTCCTTTTGTCTTTTAAAGAATTCATATGGATTATTTTGTATCTTCGTTTATTTTCATTAATAATAATTCTTTTGGGATTTCATTACCAATGCATCACTTTCTAGGTTGGGAGTGGGTGGGACAATTGTGGGCCCTTTACACTATGAATTGTATCCCTAAACTCATCATCAAAAAATTTGTATCCTTGATTCTCAATTGTAAATGAAAAACACTTGATGCACTAGAAGATTGGCATTACTAGAACTATAAACTAGAATATTTCATTTTATTTAAATTACACTCGTAGGCGGAAAGGTAAGGCTCAAATATTCAAAGGGTATTACCTTGATTGACATTATTAAATCAATTAAAAACCATGGCATGTTACACTTGATTGTCATCGTTATTGATTCTACTCCAACTTTTGTGGATTAAGGGGTTAGGAGTGTGTATAAAACTATAGAGGTTCTTAAGCTTAGTGTGTATATTTCCTTACATTGTTCAATTGGTCCCAAATTGTAGGATTCCACTATTGAATGGAGTTGTGATCACAAAGGATTGTAAGGTGGTAGTAAGTTCTTTTAAAATAAGGATGTTAGTATTGATTGTGTTTGTAATAACTAAATTCTCACTAGGATCCATGTGTTTTCAATCACTTCCATTCATTACCTGAGGATTATTAGTTAAAACAAAGACCTGTGAAAAGGCCTTTGTATTTATGGTTTTTTTAGACAATTTGTTTAAACCATTGATATATGCTAGGTTGAAACACCAAAGATAATGATAGGTAATTCGTTCAATCACTTTAAATTTCAGTATATCTTAAAACAATATTTGATATATTGTAGGGTATTTTCTATTAATCGTAGACTATATATTATTTCTCTTATGATCCACCAAAAGGATATGTGGATTTCAATAGCTTAAAAATTATTTACCTTGACAAATTGTTTTTTTCGAGTTTCAGAAACTATATATATAGAGCATGAGAAACTCTAATTTTCCAGTTTCATAAACTGTATTTTTCCAGTTTTAGAAACTATATTTTATGATTGTAAATAGAGGAGAACTAAAGAGAAACATTTCTTTTTTGTTTTTGAAATTTTATTTTATCACAATGTTTTTCTAAACAAAAAAATAAACAGAGAGAACAAGTAAATATAATGTACACATATTTGGTTCTCTATTTTATACTTCCTAAGGATAATTATGCATGTATATATAGGTTTTATACCTCTCTATGAATAATGGATTTTCAAAAGCATACAAAATTTAATGTTCAATGCATTTTTTGTTTCCTTTTCATCTTCATCTCAATGCTTCTATTGTCCAATTTTTCTTTTTATAGAAATGTTTTTTATTCATCGTTGTCATACTTTATGATTATGTTTATGTTTCTATGTTTTAGTCTTTTTTATTAAATGCTCCAATTAATTCTGTATTTTTTTATGTGTCGAAATGACTATGGATCCCAACATCTGGAGTTCTTTTCCATTTGATATTTTGCAAATGGTATTTATATGGATTCCTTTATTAGTGTTGATTAAATTTAGAATCGTTTGTAAACGATGAACGAACATTTTACAAATCCAAAATTTCTTGTCACAATGCAATCAAATTTCCATGAACAAATTTGAATTTCTCAACCCTTTCTTCTATGATAGGAAAATTTATTTCCTTGGAGATTACCTTAATCAAAATTGTCACATTTCTTGGTTTCTTGTACCTTTTATTGATTCCAATTACAGAGTTGAGTGTATGGTTGGATCAATGATTTTGATATCTTCTCCAACAAAATTCTCCCATTGCAACAACTATTTTGTTATGAATCCATTTACCAATAACGTTAAAAATATTGGTTGTATATCGGTTGGAGACTGGTGTTTCTTTTTTCTACTAGAAAAAGTGAGTTCCAATAAATATGATTGGATTTTCTCGAAACATGTTTATAAAAGAATGCAGTCGAAGTTTTACATTTGAATCAGTTTTGATAAGGTGTAGTGAAGGACAAAAATTCCTTATGGTGGCACTACACCCCCTAAGGATGTAGTGTTCTATAATATTAAATTGTTTTGGTTGTATTTAGACAAATATTATGAAGATTACCTTCGCTATGGATACACAATATATTGGTTGGATGTTTGCAAAAATGAATGGGGTTTTTCACTTGTTCCCATCATAGACATACGATGTATGTCATTGTAATTATATAATAACCAACTAATATGTCTCATCAATGATAGTTCAACCTTTGTTTGGTCTATTGAGGAAGTTGAAAATTTTCAGTTTGGTCATGTTAATTCGGAACAAAGAATAGACTATTTTGAGGATGATTGATGATTCAAATGGAATTTATTGCAAAACATTTCTACAGATATAAATAATAAATGTCATGGTTATCTTCCATTTTGAAGAGTGCATGAGACGGTCCTTATGTGAAATTACAAGGACGTTCCCTTCATATTCTATAATTTGATGACTAGGTTATGTATGCCTACTGCTGTCGATAATGTATCCAATGAACAAAGATATGGGTTCCACTTTCCTAAAATTGAGAATTTCAATGATCTAATTGAAAGCATAAATGTTTTTCCACTTACTCCAAATATGGACTCTGTTGATGAAATTCCATTGTTGGGGGTCAATGAAGGATGTAGTAGGATTCTAGGCATCTCTTAAAATTTTCATACTATAGATTCTAAATAATTTTGTTTTCTTTAATAATGTACATTCATTGGAATTATATATATGGCTCTAACATGGTATTCATGTTATTTGAATTTTTGTATTGAAATTTATATATTTTGATTATATACTTTTAAATATTTGCTTAAAGTAAATATGCATATCATTTTAAATTGTACTTTAATCGTTTTTCGATTCAAAATTGCATATAAATTTAAATCTTTCTTATATTGAACTTGTTAGGGTTATATGATTGTTGTAATTTTTCTTCTGAATTTTATTCCATTTGGTAATGTTAAAAATATGTTTTTATTTGTATGTAGTCATATAAATGTCCACCGAAAACACAAGTATGCATTCTACCAAACGCAATAGATCATTGAAATCATGTGACAAGGATAATGAACTTTGTCGTTTACGGTATCAACAAAACAAAGATGCAATAAATGAACATAGAAGACTTCTATATCGTAGAAGGACCAGGGAAAATAGTACCATAAATAATTCCCATTAGCCATAAGTATCGCAGTTTGGTTGATATCATGAAAAGAACATTTTCCATCAATGTTTCATTCCTATAATATTTTCATAATCCTAATATTTATTTTATTCCACAATACTCTAACAACATTCATTTTATCAAGGAAACTTCTCATATTTTGGAAGATAATCACGTACATAGTGTAACAACCCTAGTTAAATAATTGCTTAAGGTTTATTAAGTTTAATTAATTAAATAATTAATGGTCCTAATGTATATTAGTTAAATAATGATTATTTATTAATAATGATTATTTTTTTATTTATTGTTTAATGTATATCGAGTAATTAATTAATTAATTAATCAACTCATTTAATGTTTGGGTAATGAATTAAAGTTTAATAAATTTTAAATTATTTAATAGAAAACTTAACATATTGGAGGGATAAGGCATTGAATGGAGGAATAAGGAATTAAATGGAGGGATAAGGTGGATGACATTGAATGACGGGAGGAGGCGGTGAATGGGAGGAGGATATGAGGGGGTAGAGGCATTTGAGAGAGGAAATTTTTTATTTTGGGGGGAGGAAGGAAGCATTATTTTTATTAAGGGACTGTATTTTTTCTGTTTTGGAGTTTGGGGGTGGACTGTTACAGGGGAGCATCGGTTGCTGGGAGTTTTGGGCTCAGGGGCCAGGAATACTCATGGAATCCTAGAGCTAGGGAGCTAGATAGGCTCTATTCCTAGATGTCAGGGAGGAAAGATTCAGTTTTGGGAAGAGTTTGGGCAAAGCATCTTGATCAGAGTTTCAACTTCAGCTTGGACTGACAGAGTTGGAGAAATAGCATCAGCTAGAGGTATGTATTTTCAATACTATGCTTTGTTAGGTGGTTATCATCATGCTGCTGAATAATGAAATTGCTTATACGTTGAAAGAAATTTTATGTTTAAATTTATGAATTTTATTAGGGTTTGTTAAATAGGGCTTTACACATGGTATCAGAGCCCAGTTTCAAAACTGAAACCTGGGCTTCACCACCCACAACATTGGAATTTTGTCTTTGTGCCAACATGGTCTGCAAGGTATGCAACCAATTTGGGTCGTTAAATCTAAAAACCAGCTAAACATGACTGCATTGAGTTGGAAATCAACGGGGCATGAAATTGAAGAAAAAAAATGCATTCAAACAGATCGAATAGCAGTATACTAGTCTTGCTTATAGATGTGTTTGTCGATATATCTGTGAAACAAACATACAATAATAAGTAAGCAAAAGCATTAAACAATAGGGAAACAAAATTTTGTGTGAACATAGCCACATGAGAATTTCACTGGCATTCCATTACAACCACACAAAAAAAAAATGTCATGTGAGTGAAAGGTCAAAGACAATAAACAGAGACACATTTCTTTGACTAAAAATTTATTGTTGATTTCCATATCTGCCTGAACCATAAACATCCCAATCCCAGATAAAATAGAACATTTCTCTCTGAAAGTATCTCTAGGATAACAACTGATCAAAACAATATTGAGTGATCAATAAAGAAAATAACAATGTATGTGCACAATCTCCTATGAACATTAAGCGCATGCCAAGTTCATAGTCATTCCCAGTTTTAGCCACCAAAAATGCCACAGTAGCAGAGAAAATAGAATAACTAAATAGATACCCATGTCTTCAACTGAAATTATTCTCAATATATGCCTTTCCCAAATTGAACATCCCATTTATGTCACTAATTAAAGCTTCTAGTAGCTTTACTTACTTCATTATCCATATATCAGTCAAACCAATTTCTTGACCTGTGTCGAAAGAAGCAGGCTACTATAAAAAGAATAAGAATCATCAATGGTTTCATATAAAGGTATGCGGAGCTACATGTATTAGCAAATAGATTACCTACTACCTCTTTTAGCTTTTGCCTTGCCATATGGTACCTGTTCTCTCCTATTTTCACAGACAAAGCAACTTCAGTATTTGAAATTTAACCCACTTTGACTAAATTAAAGCCACGGAAAAATGTTTCTCCCTTTATGTCACTTTTATCATCATAAAGTTGAATAAGAAGGATACAATTGTCGCCCCTCATAGACTTCTCTCACTAGTCCTAGTGCTCTGAAGGTTGGGCTCGCTCACCATCAAGTTAGTCTGGCAGTGAGAGATCAAAAAAATAGTGGGCCCAATCCCCATTCTCTCATTTCATGCCAAATCTCAAATTCACATTCCAACACATAGCACAACACAACATTCAATCCAACGCTTGAGTCAAGCTACACAATTCATGAAGGGAGAATCCCATGAGGGGTTCCTTGGTAAAATAAGAGAAGGTAAACAAAAATAATGGGTCCAAGGCCCAATATCCAAGCACAGAAGTCCATCAACTATCGGCTGGACAATAGAACACGGGTCCCAACACATCAATTCTCAGCATCCAATTTAGCTCCCAAGATCGAGCACCAGGTCACAAAGGAGGTCCCACAAGTAGTCGAGCCCTTATACATTATGTGTTATTTACCAAAGCAACAACATACAAACCAGCACCTGCAATCAACACAATTTAGGTTAGCATCAATCAGAACACACAACACAAGCTAGAGCCTAGCGGCCAAGCACAAAACCATAAAGGAGCCTACAAGTAACCAACACACAACCCAACGCAAGAAGGGATGATTTTAAGGATGGAAAAATATTTTAAAATGTAGAAACCTTGGCGAATCTTACTAATCCTTCATATGCCAACTATAAATGTTTGGCGATATTTTTGTAAAAATATTCAAATTTCTAAGGATTTTATACAGTTTTTATAAAATTTTGGCGATTTTTAGGGTAAAATAATTTTATCCTATAGAATTTGGGCGAATCATTTTTAAAATAGCAAATCTCATTTTTGGAAAAACAATCGAAAATTATCCCATGAGCGAAATTTAGCCCCTAAAATCATCCATGAGCTGCTGCGCAAGAGCCGCAGGCCTTTACACAGGCCTCATGGGTCTCGACCTCATGATTGTTGGGAGAAACCTTACGCGCATAGCCAATTCTTAACCCATGCACAGATCCAACACTCGAGCGTTTATCCACCTGCACATATGACCATATGACTAACAATATTACACAATCCTAACACACCAAGCAGCAATGCAAAACACAAGTGATGGCCTTTGGCTCACATCCAAAAATATCGGGCCCAAAGGCCTTATCTCCAAGGATTCAAACTTTTGAGCCAAGCACCTACGAGTCAAGTCACAAGTCAACATGCACAGCCAAGAACAAGCACCAAAATACCGAGTTCTAAGTTCACAATCCAAGTGCTCAGTCAAGCCGAGACCAAACGCACAAGCACCAAGACACCAAGGAGGAGCCCACGAGATGGTGCCCTCTTGTATCACAACATTTTAGCCATGTTTCAATGCGCAGAGGGAACCCTTAGGGCTTGCCTCCCCAACCCGAGTTCACCCAGAGATTCAGGGAAAGAAAGGTGGGTTGTGCCTTTAAGCTAAAATAGTTGCAACCTGTATTTAGAAATGAGGGTAGATGATTTAGGTTGAGGGTGAAACCTGTAGCTGCAGAAAATCCATGAGAGCTGAAGCCGCATTAACAAAGCCATGGCCTCTTTGAAGAATAGGGAGAGAATATATTAGGGTTAAGGGATGAGCACTAGGGGAAAGGGGGCATGTGGGCCTCATGCGAGGACCCACGATGCCCTGTTTTTTTTTTTTTTTAATTATTTTTATTAAAAAAAAAAATTCATTGTTAAATTTTAATTCTAAATTATATATATAGTATTTTATTTATTTTTGTTCGTTTAAATTAATTTAGTGTAAAGTTAATTAATTCTTTTTATTTAGTGTAAAGTCTAATTATTTTAATTATTTTAAATTAATTTTTTTTTTATTTTAGAGTAAAGTCTAAAATGGGTTTGATTTTAAAATTTAAAATTTTATTTCAACTAATGATTTTTGTGATTAACTAATTAGACTGATTAATTAATTATAGTGAGTAAATAAGTTAATAATTAAGTACATATTTAATGATTAATTATGTACAAAATCACATTAATTAGTTTCAAATGAAAAGTTTAAGGACTTAGACCAAGATAAGTGGGAGGGGGTTTCATGCACGCTAGGAAAGTAAACTAGAGGAATTGACGAGTGTGGTGTGATTCTAGCATAGCTACCAGGAGAGGGATTTAGTATTTTTCTTAGGCAGTGACACCAAGATTAGATGCTTTAACCCTAACCTAGACACCTCCCCTAAAGAGAGTAATGTCTATTTACATACAAGTAAAAAAAAAAACTTATGCCTAACCCTGTTTTCTAGTTTAAGATGCACAAATGTGAAATGTCCTTGAACTCACCCTGAAAAATTTGGTTGATGCAAATTAAATTATACAGGATGGTTTGGAATTGAGGAAATCAAGGTAGAGGGGCATCGTCGCAGGGATCACTAGCGCCGCCACCACCATCGCCTGAACTAGCTCTCATACTGCGCTCTTTGGAGGCCATAAATGAGACTTTAAAGGGGCGTCAACCAGCAGGGATCAAAGTCAAACCCCCACCATCTAGAACGGGTAATCCAGAAGTTTCGAGGGATTCAGGGGGAGGACCTCCACTTGAAGACATCACTAGAGAACTACATAAGATCAAACTTCTAGTGTTTGTCGGGGGTCGTGCCAGTGAACGTCCCGAGGCATGGTTGGAAGGCATGACAAGGAGTTTTGCCTTAAGAGACTATGCGTCTACCTCAAAGGAAAATATAGAGATTTTTCAGTTAAGAGACAGTCCCTTGAACTGGTGGGGCAACCTGGAAAGGCAACTGCATCTTACCCTGGACACCATATCTTGGGAACTTTTCGAGGAGAGGTTCTGAAGGAAATAACTACCAGCTTACTATGAGGAACAACAGGTGGGAGCGTTTCATGCTCTAGTACAGGGAAACATGATCGTAGAAGAATATGAGATCAGGTTTATTTAATTGTTCAAATATGTTTCATACATGGATAATGACCAACAACAGGCAGAACACTTTGTCTATGGGTTAAACCCTAAGATAAGGGTTATGGTGCGGATGTGGAAACCATATTTGGTAGCAGAAGCATTGGAAAATGTGTGTTATGCAGAGGAACACATGAACCTTACTGGAGGGACGAGACCGACCTTTCCGTATTGTCCTGGATTCATGGGGAAGGCCCCTAGGACATTTCCTAGGGGAGTGGGATCAAGGCCACCTCCATATGGTAATACAGTCACACCAAGGATAATAGCCACAGGTATTTCAATGGCAGCAAGTGCAGCATCCCATTCATCACCAATGACACAGGTAGGTACACGGCCATCCTAGGGAGAAGCTAGTAGGGGCAAGGGTTCCAGGGGAAGGAACTCATTTCAGAGACAGTCACAAAAAAGTGCCCACGTTCAATCTCATGTTACATGTTGGGGATGCAGAGGACCCCATTACCAGTGTGACTGCCCAGAGTTACAATTAGTATTTGTGCATAGAGAAGGAAAGGCCCCGATGGGAAGAGCAAGTGGCAGCCACCAGATTTATGTAGCGGTTAATAATCGTCAGGTAGAACATCATTCCACAGTGGTGGAGTCATCAAGTATGCTAAATCATATCAATGTTAAGATTTTATTTTATTCTGGTGCTACAAATAGTTTCATTTCACCATCTACATTAGAAAAGAGTGGGTTGGGAGCCTACGAGCATGATGACTTTAAACAAGTTGAGATGGCTTCGATGGAAAAACAAGCAGTAGGACCTAGCATCGATAATTGTATAGTAGACCTGGGAGTGTGTACTACCAGGTTGAAGGTATACATCACTGCTCTCAGGATGTATGACCTAATCATTGGAATGGATTGGTTAGAAGCTCATCGAGCTTTGGTTGATTGTTTCACAAAAAGGGTGCTTTGGGTCGACGATGAATGAAGACTAGTAGATATCCACGATGTACAGAGACAGGTGTCTCTATGCTTTATCTCAACTATGAAGGTTAAGTGGTGCATGAGGCAAGGGTGTAGACTATATGTAGTGGAAGTAGTGAATGAAAGGAAGGGACCCTCCTTGGATTAGTACCTGGTATTGTCAGAATTTAAGAATGTTTTTCCAAACGAGTTACCAGGGTTACCTCCTGAGAGGGAGATCGATTTTACTATTGAGCTAAAATCAGGTGCAGAACAAATTTCCAAGACTCTGTATCGGATGACAATGCCAGAACTTTGTGAGTTGCAAATGTAGTTGAAAGAGCTACTCGACCTAGGACTAATAAGACCCAATGTCTCACCTTGGGGTGCACCAATAATTTTTGTGAAGAAGAAGGATGGTTCCTCACAACTGTGCATAGATTACAGGGACTTGAACCATTCTATAGTGAAAAATAGGTACCCAATGCCACGAATAGATGACCTCTTTTATCAGATGAAAGGAGCAGCGGTATTCTCAAAAATTTATTTGCAATCAAGGTATCACGAGTTAAGTATTAAGGAAGGTGATATTTCTAAAACTGCCTTTCGAACTCGGTTTGGACATTATGAGTTCGCCGTAGTACCTTTCGGATTAACCAATGTGCCAACAATATTCATGAGACTCATGAATGAAGTATTATGGAAGTACTTATACCATTTTGTACAAGTCTTTCTAGACAACATCCTCATCTATTCCAAAAATGAAAGAGAGCATGAGGAACACTTGCGAGTGGTGTTCTCCTGCCTTAGAGAGAACAAATTGTATGGTAAGTTGTCGAAGTGTTCCTTATTCCAGAAAGAGATCCACTATTTAGGTCATATCATTTTCAGTGAAGGAACCTCTATGGACCCAGAAAAGGTAAAGGCCATTATGGAGTGGTCAGTGTCGACGCAACTCCTTGGAGATAGTTGGTATTTAAAGGTTACTTCAAAACTCTAGAGTGGGAAGCAATTAGATCCAAAGTATGAAGGATATATTCTGGAAGCAGATGGACTATTGAGATATCGAGGAAGGATGTACATCCCTGAAGATGGGGATATTCATACTGAAGGAAGCCCATAGAGAACTTTATTGTGCACATCTGGGTGTGAAGAAGATGTACGCAGACATGAGGAAACTCTTCTTCTAGGTAGGCATGAAGCGCGATGTAGTCCATTTCATCGCTAAGTGCCTAGAGTGTCAACCAGTGAAAGCTGACCACCACCACCCAGTAGACCTCCTACAACCACATGATGTTCCTATGTCCAAGTGGGAAGTCATCTCTATGGATTTTGTTGTGGGGTTGTCGCTCACATCTCATAGACATAATGCCATTCTTTTGATAGTTGATAAGTTAACCAAGAGTGCTCATTTTATTATGGTTAGAGACACTTACGATGTCATTGATGTGGCATGTGTTTTTTTAAGTGAGGTCATTTGTTTTCATGGGATACCTAAGAAGATCATTTCAGATAGGGACACCAGATTCACTTCTAGGTTTTGGACAAGTTTGCAGTCAACGTTGGGGACTCAGTTGAACTTAAGCACAACTTATCATCCTAAAACATATGGGAAAACTGAGAGATTAAATCAAGTCATGGAAGACATGCTTAGGATGTATTTCAGGGATAATCAAACCCATTGGGAGAATTACCTACCTTTGGTAGAGTTCGCCTACAATAACAATTTTCATAGCTCCATTGGAATGCCACCCTACGAAGATCTATATGGAAGGACATGCAGAACGTCGTTGAGTTGGGATAGATTAGAATATCGAGTAACAATTGGGCCAAAATTGATTCAAGATATGGAGGAATAGGTGATTTAGATTAGGCAAAGACTAAAGGAAGCACGGGATAGACAGAAAAGTTATGCAGATGCACACAGGACTGATCGAAGTTATAAAGTGGGAGATCAGGTTTTCATTCATATCAGGCCTAATAAGTGTACAATTCAGTTCGAGAAGGGGAAAAAGTTGTCAGCTCGATTTATAAGACCGTTCAAAATCCAAGAGAAAATTGGACCCATTGCCTATCATCTCATACTGCCACCCCACTTGCATAAAACTCATAATGTTTTTCATGTATCTATTTTACATCATATGTTGGTGATGAATCACATAAACTAAATTGGAAGGAACTGCAGGTATCAAACGTGTGAACCCTCACAGTAGAACCATTACGCATATTGGACTGTAGAGTCTGACATCTCAGGAACCGTCTAGTAGACCAAGTTAAGGTCCAATGGGACAAGTATAGTCCAAGATCTGCTACTTGGGAGGATGTCGAGACACTACGATGAGATTATCCCTCACTTTTTTTACCACCTTGAGAATATGTTTCTCGAAGGTTGGGTGTATGTAACACCACATTTTGACTTAGACAACGAGAATTACCTGAGGCCTACACACCTTTATTTTCTATTCACAAGTGAAACTATTAAATAATACACTTGAAATTTCATACGTATGAAACTTTATGAATGTTTAAATGTTATTGATGATGATGGATACGATGTGATCTACTATGTGAATGTAAATTCTATGAATGTTTAAATGTTATTGATGATGACGGATATGATGTGATCTACTATGTGAATGTAAATTCTATGAATGTTTAAATGTTATTGATGATGATGGATATGATGTGATCTACTATGTGAATGTAAATTCTATGAATGTTTAAATGTTATTGATGATGATGGATATGATGCAATATATTGTGTGGATGAGAATCCTATGAGGGTTTAAATGCTATTTGAATGATGTTGGAAATGATGCAAACTATTATGTGAATGATAATTCTATGAAGGGGTAACGTTAATTGAATTATGGGGTATTATGAGATCTATTCTATCTTGAAAACTTTGATGTTAAAGTTGTTGGTACAGGGATACTGAATTGAGATTTTAGTTGTATATAATTACATGATAATAATGCATAGATGCATATGAGTTTGTGTTATAGACTACTCTGCAGGTCATTGGGCTACAAAATAGCCAAGGGATAATGATAATGAAAGTAGATGTTGTGACCACTGACCGAGAAACAATATGGTATGAATCTTTGTATGTGAAATTATATTGTTTAGATGCATTGCTATGATATGTGGACCAATGTAGGATTGCAGGTGGTGAGACTGCCCAAAACTGAATAGACGATAACAAAACTCCCAACAACACAGTGCCACTATATATTCTATTGTAGGGTGTGGACCCTAGTCATGTTAGGAGGGGTGGAGGCATTTTCCACCATGTATTCTCTGAAACCTGGAGTCATGGGAGGATGGTGTTAGCTCACACTACCCTAGACATGTGATGATGACTATCAGTTGCCTGCTGGGGAAGCTTGGTCAATATAGTGACACTTCTGCTTACGGGTTCTATTTGGAGTTAGGTCAATACAGTTGATGCTCCAAGATAGTCCAGCAGAGGAAGGATAGGAATGAATATGGAAGTAAGTTAGGGAGGAAGGATGAGTAGAAATAGTTGAGAGTGTATGGAGATTTGTCTTATGGTGGAATTTATTGTTTTTCCTTCAAAAAAGAAAATGGATATATACGAATATTCATAATTATTTAACTAAACTACAATTGTCTAAATAACATTGTTGAGCTAGATAATTGTAATTAAAGGATTTCACAAACACTTGATTGGTTTATTGTCTTTTATAAAATGAATAGTCTTGATGAATGGATTGGATGCATATGGAAATTACTATAGAGATGATAGTTATTGTTATTAGTACATGCACGAGACTTGTATGTACTAGCTACACATGCATTTCTTGCACATGTACACTATTATGTATGATTTTTCTTGGCTTACTTACTAATAATGTCGGTTATTTGTTATGAATGTGTGAACCATGTTTCTTTTCCCTTGTATCATAAAATACTTTAAACTTCAGGACGAAGATTCCTAAAGGGGGGGTGTATGTAACAACCCTAGTTAAATAATTTCTTAAGGTTTATTAAGTTTAATTAATTAAATAATTAATGTTCCTAATGTATATTAGTTAAATAATGATTATTTATTGATAATATTATTTATTTATTTATTGTTTAATGTATATTCAGTAATTAATTAATTAATTAATCAACTCATTTAATGTTTGGGTAACAAATTAAAGTTTGATAAAATTTAAATTATTTAATAGAAAACTTAACGTATTGGATGGATAAGGCATTGAATGGAGGGATAAAGCATTAAATGGAGGGATAAGGTGGATGACATTGAATGATGGGAGGAGGCAGTGAATGGGAGGAGGATATGAGGGGGCAGAGGCATTCGAGAGAGGGAATTTTTTATTTTTGGGGGAGGAAGGAAGAATTATTTTTATTAAGGGACTGTATTTTTTTTGTTTTGGAGTTTGGGGGTGGATTGTTACAGGGGAGCATCGGTTTCTGGGAGTTTTGGGCTCGGGGGCTAGGAATCCTCACAGAATCCTGGAGCTAGGGAGCCAGATAGGCTCTGTTCCTAGCTAGCAGGGAGGAAAGATTTTGTTTTGGGTAGAGTTTGGGTAGAGCAGCTTGATCAGAGTTTCAGCTTCATCTTGGACCGACAGAGTTGGAGAAATAGAATCAGTTAGAGGTATGTATTTTCAATACTATGTTGTGTTAGGTGGTTATCATCATGCTGCTAAATAATGAAATTGCTTATACGTTGAAAGAAATTTTATGTTTAAATTTATGAATTTTATTAGGCTTTGTTAAATAGATCTTTACGCATAGGCTACCTACGAATGACAACCTCCATAATTCAAGAAATGGAAGTGCAAGTTTAGAGCATGGCTAAATGACAGAAAACATGCATGCTAGAGTTACTGATGCCATTTCAGAAAGTGTGCCACCGACTAAAGTTCTTGTTTGTCACATGCTTTCCCAGTTGCTAGAAAATTTACAAAATCTTGTTGCTAACATTGTTCTTCCTATCATAACCCTCATTTTGAATAAAATGTCTCACCACCAACAAGATCAATCATACCACATACTATTTCACTTGGAACAACAAAGGTATTTGAACCCTCATTCATGATGACTATACTAGAAGTTCTTTCCAACAATTGATGCCTTTAACCATCTTTTTTTTGTTCTCTTAGGAAATTGTTCATTCGAATATAGGTATCGAAATGAACTCTTTACATCTTGAAGTTGATGATGTTAGAATTCAATAAGAACCATCTCATAACCTGCCTTCAAATATTCTTGGACCATCTAATTGGAAAACAAATGTTGATTTTGTATGTATTTGATTTTGTTTTCATTTATACATTTATAGTCCTCATTTTTCACACTTATCTTGACATTAAATTTTATACTATTTTATGACTAGTACACCATTCAATGCATTTAGGATAGCAAAATTCAATCCATTTGTTTAAGGGAAATAAATGTTGGAAGCCATGGGTCCAATTCGCCTGTTGCAAATTTGGGTGGGACCTCTAACATTGTTGAATATGAAGTTGATTTTCAAGGACATTTTACTCTTCCCATTGGTGTTGAACAAGGTCCCATGTGAAGAGGACATATATAATTTCATCCCACCATAATTGTAGTACATAAATATTTTCGAGCAAAGATAGATAACCTCTCAATTTCCCAAATGTGCCATGTTTTCCAAGAATCATATCCTGGAATCCAAGTTGTGAGGGGGTCTGAAGGACCTATTTGTAAAAGGTGTAAGAAGGAGAGAGGTTCCCATTGTTTTTCTCGATGGAATCACATGGATCCTGGTGAGAAACCTCATGTTCTAAGAATACTTACCCAAGTTGAAGAGATTCTCATAGCACGTGTCAATCCTATATTTCAAGTGATGCATATTCATGGTGGGAAATACAAATATAGTGGCCACACAATTAGCTTTCCTCAATATAATGTTTTCATTTCTAGAAATCTTCCATGACATGTTGAATATATTGACTTCCTAATTGTTAGGAGATGTGGTGCCCAATCTAAATATTATGAATGTTATTTCAAGAGATTACAGGTGATGAATGCATTTTATTACAAAATTCAAATGGATAAATTTTATCAAGATGTTCAAATTGACATGAACTCAGTTGATTCTCTCCCTGAAAAACCAATAGATGTGTCAACTAGGCTTAAATTTTTTGATTTTGTTATTGAAGAAACAAATCACACTATTGATGACATTCAAGGTTTTCCCACTGACCGTTTGCACTCTCATCCTTATATTGGTATAATCCTTTAGATGTGCATGTTTCAAAGACATATTTTTATAGATATGTAATAGCATGCAATCCATGTGACATTCATCACCAAAACATAGTGGTTCCTCGAAGCATCAATGATGATCCCTGCCTATTGAATACTAAATATATATATATATATATATATATATATATATTTCTTCCAATCCTCTTGATGATTATGAACATTTGTTGAATTGTGTTCAAAGACATAGAAAGTGCAGTGTAGATTCTTGCTTCCGTAAGAAAGATTTTATTCTCAGTTGTCTCTATAATGCTCCATGGGAGGTTCGAGATGATTCACTATTATTCATAGATGGGAAAGGTAGAAAAAAATATGAGCCAACAAGAAATGATGATAGGATAAATGTCCATAATGTAGATCTTCTTGCAATGTGGCATGAAAATGTTGATTGTCAACCAGTGGTTTCCCAACATACTGTGTTGAAATATATTGCTAAGTATGCTTCCAAAGTGGCAAATAGGTCAGAAATTTATCAAGATACGCTAACTAAAATTTCAAATTCTGGTGCCTCCGAAGATCCTGCTTTGTCTGCATATAGAATATTCTTTACTCAAACACTTGTTGATCGTGGCATTGGAGCCAAAGAAACATGCCATATGTTACTAAATCTACCTCTTGTACTTTACATTCAAATTTTTTTTTACTTAAATATTGGGAGAAAGGTTTTTAAAAAAATACCAAAGAACTCCCATCAATTTTCATCTCCCAACAGTTTTGTTGAAATATATCAACAGAGACATGATTTTATTGAACATTTGTGTTTGATAGAAACAGAAATATCTTGGAAATTTGATGCCAAATGTAAGAAAGAGAAATGGAAACCTAGAGATGTACATTCCATTGTTAGATTTTGGCCACTCTTTTATTCTATTCTCGATGAGGCTTTAGAATAATTCCAAATTTTTTGTTGGTCTGAATTGATTTTGTACAAACCATTTAGTATCATTCCCTTTGATATTGGCCTTTCAGAGGAAACAATGATTGAAAATTGTAGAAATTTTCAATATCAACCATGGCATGTTAATCGGGCCCCTGTCTCTTCAAAAAATGTTGAATATGATGACGATTTCCAAGAACAACCAACCCATGTCGTACAAGATTTTGAATAATGACATATTTTGTCTTGTTTTGTTCCTCCTAATAATTTCAATGTTTTTTATCTTCTGTAAAGATCCTCGTCGTTACGACTACATGTGACGCAAAGCAAGTGCAATTTTTTTTTTGTTTTATGTAGGAAGGCAATCAACGACAACAATTAATCAACACAACTTGACGACAAACACCACTTGAGCATTTAGAAAATAGACAAAAGTGACCCAGCATAAATATAAACCATATTTTGGCCATCTAGGTTGCCAGAAAACATTAATAGCACTCAGAAAACTATTTTACTGGCCTAATATGAAGGGCGAAACAGCAGAGTATTTGGCTAGGTGCCAAGATTTTCAGCAGGTTAAGGCCGAACACCAGCATCTAGCCAGCCTATTACAACCATTACCAGTACCAAAATGGAAATGGGGGACCATATCACTGGACTTTATAATAGGTTTGCCTAAAACTCAGAAACAAAATGATTCTATAATGGTTGTAATCGATAAACTCAGTAAGTCTGTACACTTTATTCCTGTAAAGTCTACTTTTAAAGCTATTAACATTGCTGAAATATTCATGAAAGAAATTTTTAGACTGCATGGTATTCCTAAAATGGTAATTTCAGATAGAGACGTAAAATTCACATCCACTTTTTGGAAGGAATTGTTTGCAGGGATAAATACTAATTTGAATTTTAGCATGAGTTATCATCCACAAACGGATGGACAGACGGGAAGGAAAAACCAAATCATAGAGGATATGCTCTGCATGTATGTAAGAACAAAATCGAACAAGTGGGAAGACTACCTACACTTCGTAGAATTTGCATATAATAATGGGTACCAAACTTTGTCTAAGTTGAGCCCTTTCGAAATATTGTACGACAGAAAGTGTACAACTCTAATTAGTTGGGATAACCCAGCTGACAGGATCATGGATGGACTAGAGATGCTCCAAGAAATGGAGAACATGGTAAATAAAGTACAACAGAACTTGAAAGAATCACAAGACAGACAGAAGAGTTATGCAGTTGAGAAAATAACACACTCGAAATTTCAAGTGGGAGACCATGTTTATTTGAACGTCAAAGCTCAAAAAAGCTCGCTGAAGTTGGGGAACTATGCCAAGTTGGCACCCAGGTTTTATGGGCCCTTCAAGATACTAGCTTGAATTGGACCCGTAGCATATCATCTTGCAGTTCCAGCTAATCTAAGAATTCATAATGTATTTCATGTTTCTTTGTTGAAAAAGTATATTCATGACCCTACTCATATGATTGATTGGAACTTGGTGCAGGTGGAACCCAAGGGTGAGTTTTAGGTAGAACCCCTGTGCATTCTAGATTGGAGAGAAATAGTACTTCGGAACAGAGTCGCCGCTCAGGTAAAGGTGCAATGGAAGCACTTTAGTCCTAAGGAGGCCACTTGGGAATTGGAAGGAGATTTGCAAAAATTTCATCCAATCTTGTTCCAGGAAAGGAATGAACACTGAGGAAAGTGTTTTACTGAAGGGGGAAAGGATGTGACATACCCCAAAAATAAAATATTTTTTATTTTTGTCTGCTGGAAATTTATTTCTGTTTTTGGCAAATTCGAATCTGGAAAAATTTTGCCATTTATGGAAATTCCAAATTTCGAATTTAATAATTGTATTTAATTATTGTGACTGTTGGGAAGAGATCTATTTGGAATCAACTAACTATTTGACTATGACACTTGTATCGCAACAGAATATTTATATTAACTGCGGGAGGACAAATGGAACAGACATGTTAAAAAATCAGCTAACCATGACTCCATGAGTGGGGAACAAGTTGGAACTGCCTTTGGGCTGATGATTACAAGTGGAAAATCAGATATTTTTCCACTGGTAGCCCCTAAAAGTCATGGATTAAGAAATCTATGAAAATCCCCAAAGGAGGGAAAAGACCTGGGAAAAAAATTGATAAGTAGCATATACGAGGAGGCAGGACGCTACCAAGTATGATGGGAAAATATTTTTGAGCTCTCTTGTTGTTATGAACACTGGGGATTGAGTGTCAGGCAAGAGGAGCCTGCTAAAATAGAATTGCCTTGTTGTTATGAGCACTATTGAATAAGTGTGAGGCAAGAGGATAACTGTTGGATTTGAAGGAAATTGTTGAGGAGGAGTTTCCAAGTTCGCTCTCATGGATTCATGGTCAAGCTAGGGGGTGAATCGGGCAAGTAGATTTGGCTGCCCTATTCTACGGTTGGGAGGAATGTGGTTGTTCCCATTGTTTTCCCACAGATTAGATTCAGATATGTTAATTTTCCCCTTTCTATTATGAATGGCTATGTCTTTTGATGATATGCATCTATTGAATCTGAACTGGAATAAGTTACATTCTCTGTCTGTATGACCCTATTTGCATTTGGTGTATTGTATCTGATTAAATCGGATCTGTAATGAATTTTTCCCACTTTCTATTTGAATTTTTTATCCGATATTATGTATCTAACAATATGCTCTAACAATATGCAAATCAATATATTAGATGTGTATAGAATGACAAAATTCGGGAGTTAAAGAATTTTGGAAACCCCTTTTTGTTTTGTTTTTCTGGATGCTAAAGAAATCTTGGGAATCGACGCTTTTCGGAGGTTTTTTCTTTCCATGTTTCTTTTCAGAGCAGGATACCCTCTCCTTAGTCAAGGTGTATGACGAATTTAAAGATTTTCCATTACAGAAAACCTTTATCCTTTTGTATCCTTCGGTGCGTGTAAAATTCTTAAGTCTTTATGCTTTCGGAATTTGGGGATTGTTGTATGCAGTGGTTGGGCATTTGAAGCCCCAAAAACCTTAATCCCAAAATCCCAAAGTGGTAATTCCACACCCTGTCACTTTTCAAAAATTCAGAAATTGTTGTGTTGTGTTGTTTGACATTTGAAACCCGGAGACCCTGAATCCTGAAATCCTAAAGCTTCCACTTTTCGCATTTTGGAGGTTGGTTACATGAGAGGTTTGGAGAACTTGAAATCATGAAGTTCTGAACCCCGAAACCCCAAAATGAGGGTCCTACCTTCTCTTCTTTCGCATTTTTGTTGGAAGTTTGTTTATGTTGGATGTTTGGCATTTGAAACCCCAAAACCCCGAATCCCAAAATACTGAAGTGCTGGTCTCACACCCTTTCGCCTTTCGAAATTCGGGAATTGTAGTGTGTTGTTGTTTTGACATTTGAAACCCCTAAACCCCGAATCCTGAAATCCCGAAGTGTTGGCCTCACACCCTTTCGCCTTTCACAATTTGAGAATTGTAGTGTGTTGGATGTTTGGCATTTGAAATCCTGAAACCCTGAATCCCAAAATCCTGAAATGTTAGTTCCATGTTCTTTGCTTTTGGAATTTAGGGATTGTTGTTTTCTGCTACTTGACATTTGAAACCCTAAAATCCAAAATCCTGAAGTGTTGGTTCCACACCCTTTCACCTTTTGCAATTCAGGAACTGTTGTGTGATGTGGTTCGACTTTTGAAATCCCGAAACCCCGAACACCAAAATCCTGAAATGTTAGTGCCTTTCTTTTCATAATTTCGGGAATTGTCGTGTTCTGTTGTTTGACATTTGAAACCCCGAAATACCGAACTCTAATTTCCCAAAGTACTAATCACCTTTCACTTTTTTGGAGTTGTAGTATGTTGATGTTTGACTTTTGTGTTCATGAAAACCCGAACCACGAAACCCCGAAGTACTCGGCATCTTGTCGCAATTCTAGGAAACGTTATGTGTTGATGTCCGGATCTTGTACTCGCGAAGCCCCAAATCCCAAAACCCCGAAATGATGGCCCACAGTCGTTTCGTATTTCAGATTTCAGCAAACCACAGGGTCCTTTATTTTGTTCAGCACTTATGATCACCAAAACCCGATTGACCTCTGTTATGTTTCACAAACCGTAGGAACCTAGAAGAAAACTTATTGTTATGGGAACAACTCTAATAATGTAATGAATGGACTGGTAAAAGAATGTTGGAGAACCTTCATCCCGGATAGAGGTATGGAAGTAACAAACCATTTTACAAGTCGATTGTATTGCAAACAGAGGGTAATTTTTCTATGTAGGGTTTTGGTCATAAAAACCCCAAGGTTGCTTGTATTGTTAAGACTGTGGTATTGTTATAGGTACTAGTAGATAAGAGAGTAATTATAAATTTCATGATCTTAATTAAACATTGAACTGATGAGTAAATACTCATTTTAATGTCGATTAGAAAACTTAAGTTGAATGGTAAGGACAGTTGACAACAGTAAGGACTCTAACAAACCCTCAGACTCAAGCCTCCTAACAGAAAGCCTACTTGCTTGTACAAAAAAAAAAAAATTATGGTGATTTTTTGGGTACATTACACTATACCCAAGCACCCAATCAACAAGTCGACAAGACGTAAGGTGACATCATTCAATTTAAATTGTGCAACTAACTGAATAATTTCATGTTTTCTTATGAGGCACTTTTTTGAGGAGGTCTCCCATACTGCAAAACATAAATAACTTGAATAAAATCTAAGAATTTAGGTGCATGTATATTCTATTTAACTCTCTATATAATGGAAGTAGTTTTCGAGTGCTTGTGTAACCTTAATTGACATAAGATATTAAGGAATATAGGTGCAATTTATGGACCAGAAAATTCATTAAGTCGGGGCATCAATGTATGCACTTAGCTACACCATTATCCCTTCTCCAATTGTATAAACAAGAATAAAATTAAGAATATCCAAAAATCAAGCGTTGGGATAACCTATCTTAACAAATATATCACTGACTAACAAAAATAATTTATGGGTAACGTTATCTTAACACATATCATTGTCTAACAATATAATTTAAGCGAATCATTTTCAACAACAATCTAGTTGTTGATTAATAAATATTACTTTGTCTATTGATAATCATTGTTACCTGAGCTGGGTATCCCAACTCCCACAAGAGAAAGTTCAGTCAAGATAAAATTTTAGCAGTGTAACGTTATGCAAACCAGATCTGTCCATAATCCTCCTCTGCCATCTCTTTTACAGAGTTTTCAAGTAATTAGTTTCCCAAATTCTCATTAAATTCCTTTTTCATTTAATTAATTTTGAAAAACCTCCCCTGTACACATGTCACCCGATCCCCTAGTTGCACTAAAAAATCATTTTTTATTAATTAATTAAATACTCCTATTTCCCTCACCCACCAAGATAATTCCCAAAAACTCTCTTCGGTGTCCCAATATTCCCTTACAATTATTAAATGACTTACGCCTTACTTAATTCCTAGTAGAGTTCATAAATAGAAAGTTCCAAAGGCTAGATTCCTTACTATGTCAGACATTCAGCTTTTTCTTTAAGTTTCCCCCTTTTTTTTAAGTTTCACTTTTTCTTTAAGTTTCATTTTCCTTTAAGTTTCCCCTTTTTATAACTAAGTTCAGAATTAGTAGTTTATATAAACAACCATTTACTCTTTTTATGAATTTAATCCTCCATTACATTTTTTATTTTATTTTGTTTTTTGCTTTAATGATTAAAGTTTGAATTTCTCTTATTAATTTTAAAAGAACCTTTAGTGAATTGAATTTTATAAAAAGAATCTTAATGAATTAAAATTTTATAAAAGAACCTTAGTGAATTAAAATTTTGTACCAAGAACCTTAGGGAATTAAAATTTCCACTTTAATCTAGTTATATGTCTAATTAGTTTTTTTTTTTTGTTCTAAGGTTCTACTCAGACCTAGGTTTTTAATTCACGAGGCTTGGCGACAGTTCTTAAGGGAAAAAATAATCATTAAACTTTACTTATCACATCATTCATTTTAAGGTCGGCTAAGTCCTAAGGAGGCATAGATTTCTAGGAACTAGGTTTATTCACTTACCCATTAAAATCATGACGTGCCCTTTAGGACACACTATGTGCTCCAAGGGTGCCACTCACCTCTTTTCATTTTATTTGCATGATGTTCCCTTCAATATGCACTACGTGCTCCAAGGGTTTCACTCACCTCTTGGATAAATTTGGTAGATTTAAAACCCCTGGATTCAATACTCCACTAGGTGATGTTGTGGGAGACTAAGGGCCTCTAAAGAATAAGTCTTGTGCCTTATTGTGTGCCCCTTAGAATCATCGTGAGCGACTGTCATAGTATTCCCTCATGGCATTGTGGGTCTTCTCAAAATAGGTAATCGTTAACCTACAATTGGAGCCACGACAGGAGTGCTAGTAGGATGTGGAAGGGTTGATGCCACACCTCTCCCTCAAATTATCTAGTTATCGTGTGTGACCCCTCTACTCCACATGTAAGTTTGGTTGGAAAGCTATCGTCATCCTGCATCCATTAATGAATCATATCAGCATTAATAATCAATCATCATAACATCTAATAATATGTACATATGTCACATAAAGAACATTCAAACCCCAATAGTCCACTCCCTGACTTGATCCAGAGCCCAAGGGGTTTCATCAATGCCTCTACATCCTCAATGTCCAAAGTCCTGCACACTCAGGAGAACCTAGTCAATAGCACATGTCTAGGTAAATACAACAAAATATCATATCCTCAAATCCATAATAACTTATAATCATTATCAAAATGACCAATAGTATAATAACCTGGATCACTTGCATGAAAGTATCCTCAAAGAATAAGTCTTCTTAGTGCGCACAAGAGCGGGATGTTACATACACCCCCTCTTGGTTTAAACTTTGTCTCGAAGTTTAACAATATATAAGTTCCGAAATAAAGTGTATCACAGTATCATAAGTTTATCTATCAAGCAAAAATGGAAATTGTCGGCGCATATCATATGTGTCCTCCCAAGTCGTCGAGTGCGAACTATAGTTGTCCCACTGGACCTTGACCTGATCTATTGTTTGACGCTGTAATTGTTGAATGAAATGGCCCAGGATATGGATCGGCTCTGCCATGAGTGAACCCTCACCCAATACCTCCAAGGAACTCATGTCAACAAAATGTGTAGGATCACTGACATAATGTCTCAAAATAGAGACATGAAAGATATTGTGCATATGCCTCAAAGAATCAGGAAAGGCTAGTCAATAGGCCATGGGCCCTCTCTTTTCCACAATCTCGTAGGATCCCATGAACCTAGGAGATATTTTATCACCCTTTACAAACTTGATCAAAATCTTATGCGGTTTCACCCGCAAGAAGACTTGATCGCCAACTTCATAACTACGATTGATATGACGTGCATCGGCATAACTCTTTGGTCGATCCTGCGCTTCCTTTATCCTTTGTCTTATGTTTTGCATTTGTTAATCCATTTCTTGGATAGCTTCAGGTCCCACCAGAACCCTATCGTCAAGATGATCTCAACTCAAAGGCATCTGACATGGTCTCCTATAAAGAAACTTGAAAGGCGCCATCTTAATGGTGCTTTAATAACTATTGTTATATGAAAATTATACCAGTGGCAAGAATTATTCCAAACGCTTATGTTGTTCCATCACGTACATATGCAACATATCCTCCAAGATTTTTTTTTTTATTTCGGTATGCATGTTTGCCTACGAGTGATACGCGATACTAAATTTAAGTTGGGTTCCCAAGGCCTCTTGGAAACTAGTCCAAAATCATCCTGTAAACACCGATCCTCTATTGGATATAATCCTCTTAGGCATGCCATGCATCCACACAATATCACTAATGAAAACTCTAGCTATGTCAGGTGCCTCATACGTCGTACACACAGGGATAAAATGAGCACTCTTTGTCAGAGTGTCGACTACCACAAAAATTGAGTCATGTCTCCTTATCATCAATGGAAATCCAACAATGAAATCCATCGAAATGACCTCCCATTTCAATTATGGAATAGCGTGTGGTTGTAGTAATCTTGTTGGATATCTATGTTCATCCTTCACATGTTGACATCCTAGACATCCTACCACGTAGTTGACTAAGTTTTCCTTTATTCCTTCCCAAAAGAATAAGGATTTAAGGTCTGGCCTCATCTTCATGACTCTAGTATGATCCATGTACATTTCTCTATGAGCCTCCTTTAGTATCAAACTTCTCAACTCGTCGTTGGGTGGCACATAAATTTGACCTCTAAATCTCAATAATCCGTCCTTGTCCACAGTAAATCCCTCAAATTTGGGTACCATCATTGTGTTTTGTCCGATAAAATCCTTGACCTCGTTATACCAGTCATTATCGTGTTGTAAAGTTAGCATATTTTCATGTAGATTTGTTTGAAGAGGCATCACCGGAAATATGCATGGTCTTTGACTCAATGCATCCCCCACTTTGTTCATTGTTCCATTTATGTAAGTAATCTCAAAATCATACTCGCTAATCAATTCTAACCAATGTCGTTGTCACGTGTTCAAGTCGCTTTGCATAAAGATGTGTTGTAGTCTATAGTGGTGTTGATGGGTGAAATTGACCGTCCGTCAACTGGAAGAGTGGAACCAGTCCGGGGTTGTCTAAATAACCCAAGTCATTTGGGATGAACCACCCTGACGGGTTTAGCGGCTCCATTAGTCTATCTAAGTCCTAAGAAAATGAAAGAAAACTACTCTAAATTAACTAATCTAACTAAAACTAACTATTAAAACAAACTAATAAAAACAAAACAAAACTATATATACAATCTATTATCTAATACTACACAACTATAATTTCATAAAATCAAATGATCACTTACTAACAGAGTCAAATTTAATTACAAATGTACAATGTTTACAAATTACAAATTTGAATGAAAACCTGAAAAACTCATTTGTAATCTGTCCTAAGACAGTGAGACTATTGTTTTGATTTTATAATTTTATGAAAGGGAAAATAAAAACTATCTAAAATAAAAAAAACTAAAATACTAACTCTAACTACAAATCTAAACTACACATATATCTAACTAAACTACTTGAATTATCCTAATAGATTAACTATCAAATAAATGATAAACTAACCTGAAGTAATGCTTCAGGTTTTCCCTGTGTATGCCATGATTATCTTAGTTGATCGGAGGGAGGAAACCTGCATTGGATTCTCCAAGAGATTCTCGTAAACTAGAAGCTATTGTGCTCTTCGGATGTGATTACAGGACAAACAAAACATAAAAAATTACAGCAATCTTATGATTTACAAATCTTCACAATTAGATAAATCTACATACAAAGATCTATACAAAATGATTCAATTAACAAAGAAGAGAAATATGTCATTTATTAACTGAAACAAAGTAATTGTTGTACTTCAAAAATAGGAGAGATCAGATACAGACGACATATAAATCAAATCATATCAGCATACAATAAATTACGATAGCTAAATTAGTCGATAATTAATTGTCGACTGATATGAAAAAACTTGAAACAAAAGATTGATATATTGAAAGCGAAAGTTGTTACAAAACATCAACTTTCGTCTCAGTTTGAATCATAAATCCATCGTCTGGTTATCCCACCCTGAGGATGATCCTTCTTTACAAAAAATAAGAAGTATTTAAAGACTTCCCACAGGGTAAAACATCCCTGTGGGAATTATCAAAGTAGTTTTACAAAAAATCTCTGAATAATCTCCCCAAATCCCTAATTTTGCTTATGACTAATAACTGAAAACCATATCTAAACTATTGTAGCATGTCTAATTGGTTAATGAAATTCGTGGGTACTTGTATGTAGACAAAAATACAGAAGTTTAGATAGTGTTTATTGATAAAATTGGCAGAAATATAATTCTAGTGATTCTGTAGCTGGCCTATTTTGAAAACATAATCGATTTTAATCAATCCAAATCTAATAGAATTATATTCAAACTTTTAAACAAATATTTAATTGCTAATTGGAAACCAAATGAATCATTCAAATCAAAACTTCTATGCTAATTTGAGAGCAAACGAAATCATGTTCAAACGAATGGAAATAGAGATACATGCATTATGTTCAACCTTTGTTATCACCAATTTGAGAGCAGACAGAATAGATTCAACGAAATTATCTCTTGAACCAATTTCAAGACAAACTATGACCGATTTTAGCCAAGTCTTTCATACGAATTCAAATAGAGACAAAATATGTCAATCCGATCTTAACAGAATCGTTTTACGAATCAAATAGATTACATTGTTTTGGTCAAACCAATCTTTAATATTGATGAATTGCATATAGGAAAGACCATGCTAATCCCATCATACAGAATCGTCTCAAAATCAGGACATAAGAAATAATTTCAACTATATTAGAGCCGACATAATCCAACAACAACAAAATCATATGAATCCAAACATAACTATGTTCTGAGTTTAACAATCGAATTTTCTGTACAGGATTAATAACGAGATCATTTTGGTAAAAGTAATAGAAACAGACAGAGATATTGAAAGCAAATCCAAACAGAATTGAAAAAAAATCAATCGTTTTATTCTAATCTGAGAATAATCAAATCGCATTGACCAAATCATAGCTATAATTGCTTTTAGGAAAGCAAACGAAATATCTCATTCTAATTCAAATAGAAAAAATGAAATCACTTCTGGTAACTGGAAGTAAACAAATTTTTTTTTTTTTAATCTACTCAAGCAGAAAGAACTAATTGATTGTGCTAGTCGAAACCAAATCATCCAAAATTGATGTGGAAAAACCATACCTAGCCAGTAAGACAAAAGTTGTTGCTGCCCCAACATCTTAAAGAGAACAGAGACTGCTTGATAAATCTTTGGATTGATCAAGGATTTCAACAGGAGGTTGAGGCACAAGGCTAGACGAGCGTAAGGTGTTCTGAAGCACAGGTCTTGAGAAGTGATAAGCATTCTGGCAAATGCATACAGACCCAAAACGCACCTTACAGCTAGAGAGAGGATCTAAAAAATTGACCTGTAAAACATGAGCTAGATCTCTGTAACAACTCGATTTCTGAGGAAACTACCCACAATGAAGGTAAAGGGGCTAAATTCGGTTCTGGTTTTTCAATGGTTTGATCTAATTAAAAATTGTTTGCCCAGAATCGCTCATGCAAAAACGTGACTCTGGGGGAAATTATGGGGGCAGTCTTAAACAGTCTTCTCTGGCAATAATGAAACCAAAACTGACTCTGAACACTATGGGGTTTAAATTCTCCCTACAGGAGCTAGGAGAGAATACATAGTGAGCAGGGTGAAGGGTGAGGGTTTGAATAGGGTATGCTCAGAGATTTTCCCAAAACTAATAGAGATAACCCGGTAAGGAGGCAGGCATTAATGCCAAAGTGTGCGAGGGTGGTGGAGTTATCTCAGCCCATGAAAAACAGGCATTTCCCATAGTACAACCACCGGCACATATAACTATTCAAATATTACTATTGCATATATTAAAAACCATGCTATTCAAACAATTAATGAAACATATGGTAATTCGACCAAACATTTGCACAAGCATAGTTTTAGCATAGTTTTAAAACCAAAGTAATGATTCAAAATCAACACCAAGAGTTTGATCAAATCAAATATGTGTTGTATGACATGATTTATAGCAAGGGTCTAACCACAACACCAATGTATTTTCATGAAAACAATGTGTAAAAGAAATCGATCAAAGACTATAGAAATCAAACCAGCGATGCATCAATGATTGAATCACAGCCCTTAACAATTCATGACAATCTCATAAAAATGGAAATCATATTAACAACAAAAATTCCAAATGAATAAAGAATCTTTGAGTCTTTCCAATTGTATAATGACAAGTAAATTGGAAATGCAATGAGCATAGAGACAAGAGTGATCATAACAATTCTTTATGTTGGAACCCTATATAATAGGGGAATCAGTTTTCTGACTCTATCTATCTATTTCAAGCATTATGTGTTTGCTCATGATGCATGGTGAAGGTGGCAGAAAGTGCTCGACACTGACCAAGCATAAAATGAGTACCTACGTGTGAGCTTCAAAGCGAGTTTCGGTGCATTTTTAGCCAAAAATTGTGAATTGGTTTGAAATGGCGAAATTTAATTCTTGTGGGCACATACAAATTTGGTTTGTTCACCAAAATTTGGTCTTTTTAGGCAAAATTTGCCCCTCAGCCTTTGTGCAGAGTTTTAGTTTTGTTTATCAAAATATAAATATTTTGACAAAAAAAATTCCAAAACGTTATATTGGTCGAGGGCCATTATCCAAGCACTCAACACCGAGAGTTAGACCATTTCACAAACCAACAGCAAACACACAAGCCAGCGCCAGCACCAAACTCCAAAGATATCCTCAGTCTCACTTCATCGGAATGCATTGTACCTGTTGGCATATATCAATACTCAGTTGTGTTTTCTTCTCATGAATGTCATCAGTAGTGGGAAGTCAAGCAGTCATCTCAACAACTTTCTCCATTATCAGTCAATGCTCAGCACTGAGTTGCTTTCCTCGAGTGAAGATTGTTCACACCTCCAATCAAATATATGGGCAAATATACATTCCAGAAGTAAACTGGATTCTCATGTGTCTATGCCTTGCAGTTACCATTGGTTTCCAAGTTATGAATATGATCGGCCATGCCTATGGATTAGCTGTTATTACTATGATGTTTGTTACAACTTGTTTGATGTCTTTGGTGATCATCATTGTATGGCAGAAGAATATTCTTGTAGCTTTTTCCTTTTTGGTAATTTTTGGATCTATTGAACCCTTGTATATCTCAACATGTCTGATCAAAGTTCTTGAAGGGGGATGGGTTACTTTGGTACTCTCCTTAATCTTTATGGCAATCATGTATGTTTGGCAATACAGAACGTCAAAGAAGTATGAATTCAATTCCCAGAATAGGGTTTCAATGAAAAGGATATTAAGTTTAGGGTCGAGTCTTGGGATGGTGTGTGTGCCTAGAATTGGGCTTATTTACACTGATCTAGTAACAAGAGTGCCTGCTATCTTTGGTCATTTTGTTACAAATTTACCATCCTTTCACAAGGTGCTTTTGTTTGTGTGCATCAAAACACTTCAAGTTTCGTATGTCCCATCTGAAGAACGTTACCTAATAGGTAGAATAGGTCCAAAGGAATACCGGAGGTTCAGGTGCATAGTTTTAAGGCGTACCAAGTTTGAACGGGCAGTGGATCTTGCCTTTCCTCCTAGAGTTTCATTTCTAAGACAGGATGCATTTGATTCAAGAGAAGAGGATTTTTACCAAGATTTGTATACACAGAGTCAATCACAGTTTAACACATATATAACTACGGGAACACTGCTCAACAGTTATGCTCATGTCTTTGATTTGCTCACGCGATTACGCCAGGCAGTAGATCATCCATATCTAGTGGTTTATTCTAAAACTTCCACGTCACTTGCAAATGACCAGAATAGCACATTTGATTCATCTACAACAAAAAATGTTTGCATTCTTTGTAATGATGAATCCGATGATCCAGCTAGCGCGTCATGTGGACACACGTTATGTTCTTGAAAAATTTCAAACCAGCACGAAGATTGATGATTTGAGGGAAGAGATTGCACTTATGCTACAGAAGGATGTTGTTGCAAAGGCGAGAGATCAAACAATTGAGAAGTTTTCAAATGATCTAGATTGTAAGGTTTTCCTAATGAGTTTGAAAGCAAGGTCGTGGTTCTGGATATTAGTTTGCCTCTAAAACAAGCATTCCATGCACTTTATGAACAGGGGATTTATGTGGTCCCTTTATGAGATTTCAACAAGGGAGGGTTTGTAGGTACGCTCAGCGCTCCAGACTTTACAATAATCCTGAGATACGCTGTAAGAAAATTCATTGTGATAGACATAATATCTTCACCTAGATGGCTGCTCCGACTACAATAGTTTGATCCACATATTTAGGGAACAGTTACACAGGTGGCAGAGCAATCCCAGGCTCTAGAGGAAAACTCGACAATTGGAAAATGACAGCTTCAAGCATTCCTGGTCTAAGAAGATTCGACTCCAGCCAGTCTCCAACAACCTCCAGCATTCAACGACTGATGCATTCATTAGTTTTTGATGTTGTTACAGTCTATGTGCCAGCAAAAACTTAACAAACCTCTAGTGTTCAGTCTATTTGCCAGTGAATATTAAACATCCTCCAATATGCCAAATGTCGAGGCAGCAGTTACCAATTGTAAATTTCTCTTTAATTTACTGTTTTATTCGTTTGAGGAGACAATTGACATGTGTCTATCTGTGTAACTATTTTCTATTTTCAGAAAACAGAGTTATGAGCTCGAGTCTTGAATGGCTGAGGAAACTTTTGTATTTATGCATATGTAAAAGACAGAATAGGGGTTCGATTGGGCTGAGAGGAGAGGGTTTTGACCTGTGTGAGAGGGTTAGACCTGTAGTTTTAATTTTCCTTGCTGGAATGTGGGCTGTGTTTAGCCAGAAAACTTATTTTCTGTAATTATTAAATGATTAATCAGTGATGGACATGCTTTCTTTTACAGGATTCCTCTGCGGATGTGTTGGTGGTGGTCTTTTTCTGTTGAGTACTTTCCTGTCATCTTTTCATTTTTTTTCAATTCTTATTATTAAAAGAAGAGTAAAAGAGCAGAATTTATTAGCAAATACTCTGCATCTGATCTGGTGATAATATTTATGTTTTCTTCTAAAAGCCCAGTTTAGGAATTCTTAGCTGCTCCTTTGCTTGGATTTTTCCTCCCCTTTTTCTTCCTCAAATCGACACCATCAAAACTTAATTCGATCCAACATTGCCGCTACCTTGCCCTGTGAAAGAACTTTGTCCAGATCTGAGAGTGAATCACATTTTTAAGCACAGACCCCATTTACCCAATGGCCCTCCTTGCTGTCCCAAAATGACCATTTAAAAACCCAAACCCCATACTTTCATTACTTTTATAGCTAGCCTAAAATCCATCCCATACAAACCAAGTTAAATCGAAAAGAGAGATCCCTCTCTGAGTCTTGGAGGGCTAGATCCAAGACTCGAAGTGGTTCGAGGTTACCTCTGTGATTGCCTCCACAGCCTTAGGCCAATTACAAAGTGCTAACACTTTATTTGTTAATATGACTTTGAAATCAAAATTTTCACGCTTGCAGTCGTGAAAACAAGAACAAAGGTAAGTGTGTGAATGCACAAAATAATAGCATCGTTTTATTCAAGGATTGCGACAAAAATCAAGGTTTGCAAAACACTGGTGTAGGCAGCTTATAAGGACAGTATAAAAATGTGAATTGGCTTCCAACAATGGCGACACACTGGTAGAAGCAGTTATCTCTGCCCAAAAAAAAACAAATTCAGATTATGATAACGAGAAAAATTCTAACTCAAAAATAACAACCAGAAAATCATGTAAACATCATCATTAATCAAATATTCCAGCAATGTTTAAAGGATGAAAACTGATAACAGTCTTAAGACAACCAAGCCACGATATTAAAGATAGAATCCCCAATATTGTTGACAGAGCCACTGCTTCCAGCAGGCGTCCATAGCCTCGACAGGGTTGCCATTTCACCCACTCTGATATCCATATCCTGCCAAGAAGTTCTGGATCAGAATAAAGGACATTTTAAGGTCAAGTTATCTCATTTTTGCCAATTTTCATATACCCGACATTCCTTCGCTGCCAGTGGGCCTGCTCAGTACCCCGACGAAGTTGTCTTGGCACCATGCATGCATTTACCCGCTGCCAACAAACCTATTCAGCATCCTGGCGGGTTTACAAGAACTTCCCACAGCTATTTTAATGATTTATTTTGTTTTCAAAGATATATAGTTGAGCGGGGTGACGCTGAAAATTATGATATTTTTTACATTATTTTTTCATCCCTCATCAGATTTTTAGAACTATCCTTTATTAAGATCTAGAAATGGTTTATTTACAGAACCAACTTTCTAAGGCAGGGAGACATCTTCTGAGTCATTCCCTTAAGGAATAGGGACAGCGTAAAAAGATAATAGATGATCGTGACAGGCTTTACAGAGATTGAAAACAGTTAGCTTCTTTCAAACAACCAACATTTTGCCAACACAGATGTAAATTTCAGAAGTACAGCACTGATGTTTATACAATTTTTAGCAATCATTTTAGTGAAGGAATTTTCTATTTTCTTGGTCCGAATAGTTCAAAAATTCAGGTACATGTATTTCCAAAAGCAAAAACTAATAAGCATAAGGAGAAATCAAAACACACCAGCGAAGAAAAATTTGAAAGCAAAGAAATCCAAACAACAAAAACAAAAAACAAATTTGTACATAAGGTGCACCTGAAAACCTCATGCAACAAATCCCTGAAAGAAGTAGAAAACTCTTGTTTGATGGGAAAGCAGTCCTACTCGTGGTACCTTGGATCAGGGTTGATTTTAGATTTATTTATCTCTTTACTTTTCCATTTAAGATTTTCATGACGATACTGCGTTTTTGAAAATAAATGTTCAACTAGAAGTAAAGAGAAAAGGATCAAGCAGACTTCCCTGACTATAGTCATATTATGGTTCTCGTGGTGCGCCCACTTGCGTTCATGACTACATTATTACAAAGAGAAATAGTGAGAAATATAACTGAAAGGAAAACATATTCCTAAACCTACTCTAACTACCAAACAAATCAAAAATACTAAGTGAATTCATGCTTCCAATGTAGCCATCAGAGTAACTCTAATCCTGCAACGGAAACAAGATCAAGTATTAATAATAATAATGGTAATATATCAACAAATGACAGAAACATATCACATTTACCTTCATAATCATCATCTAAAAACAAAGCAAGCATGATCTTACCATTTCCTTGGATATTCTTGTTGTACGATTCCTCCAGCCATTGCACAATCTTGTCGTGATAAGGGTCATAAAGGTATGGGCGAGTGTAAGTAGTTTTGAAAAACTTGTAAGGATTATGAGGAAATGGAATAACCATCAGCCAAGGATGAAATTCCCCATCCTCTTGATAGTTCTCTAAGTGTTCATTAATTTCTTCACATGGAGGATCTAAAAGAAATATGGCAAGCCTACTTCCAAGATACTTGGGTAAAAGGAAAGCAAGCTCAACTTTGTTTTTATTGTGAATTTTTTTCATATATGAATATTCAAGCCATCCTGAGATCCTATCACAAAAATGCGGATGCAAACCATGACTTTGATGAAACAAATATATCAATGGGAAAATCATCATGGGAGGATTTGTGCAATCAAATGGATCATTGGTTTGAATGTTTCCTTTGATGAGATTGATCATTTCAAAATGTGAAGTATAATCATTAAGATTCGAGCTAATCAAAGAACGAATATGAAATGTAGAATGTTTGATCTCCATAAAATATAATGCATCGTCCTTTTCAACAATAAACTGTGTTAAATCATCTCGCAACATGTCCTCTTCCCATATGAGTGATGAAAGTGAACAAGAGTCAAATCTGGTTTTATCAATGTTATGCTCGGAACTGATTTCACCAAAATTTAGCATATCGAAAGGATATGATTGTCGCAGCAAAGAGTAGGATGTTGTAGATAAGGTGTCAAGTCCACCATAATCTAGGAATAGATTAGGATATAAAGAATAAAAGGAATTAGAAATAAGCAGATGAAAAGAATCTCTTGAACTATGATACTCAACAATGGTATTCTCAAGACAATTCTCTTCACTTTCTTTAAAACTCTCATTCTGTTTTGGTGACGAATTCTTCAACATAATATGATCATCTAGATTTTCCTTTTGTGTGATAGATAATTTAAAATTTATGTGACAAGCATCTAGTCTTTCCTGTGAACAAGGTGTATTTTGAGGATGAAGGTTTAAGATTTCTTCTTCTAATTGTATGTGTTCTTCTTTAATCCGTTTCATAGGAGTACTAGAACATTCAAGAATATTTTCGTTGCTTAAGTGTTCTTCAATGACTGATTTTAAATGTTGATTAGAGCATGGGTTAAAAGAATGAGGATATTCACCTTGAGCCAGAAATGAATCTTCTTCCATACTGGTCTTAGACTGAAAATACAATGAATCAAAGGAAAAACCAATTTGGTTGTCAATAAGAGCCTGATCAATAGATTCTACCTCCCTGGATTGTTCAACATTATCGGAAGAATTTTTCTCTTCTTGTGAAGAAGATTGTTCTTGCAAGCGGGTGATAGGATTTTCAATTAGTTCTTCATTCGTGATTGAACATGACTGAATGGAAGGGATGGAAGCATCATATAAGAGATTTAATGCCAATGACATGTCATCGAGATTAAATTTACAGAGGATATGATAGACTCTTGTCAAAAAGTTTTATGAAGATGAATCGTCGTTAATTAGCGAAGTATGAAGTTCTTCACATAATTGATCAAAATCATAAATTTCAAAAGCATCTAGAAACTCATCTACAAGTTGAAACCAATCAAAAATGTGACATGTCGGAAAGGATTCAAACCAATGTTTGATTCAACCTCTAAAAGTAAAAGCAAACAGTCTGCATAAAACTCCTAAATCTGAGATGTCATGTTTGATGCATTTGCACCAAAACTCGTTAAGGTGGTATTTAGAAGATATATCACCTTCACCATCAAAGGTGAATTTGGACAAGCGAGAAACTGTCTCGTTGGGAACATCGTGTAATGAGAAGTTGAAAGCATGTTCCAACACAGTGATTTGGGGAGCCATGGGGGAAATTGAATACATTTAAAATAAAGGCTCCTACAAGGCCATCTTGTCAATCGGCCCTCCTTCTAGCGCCATTTGTTGATGGGCGAAATTGACCGTCCGTCAACTAGGAGAGTGGAATCGGTACGGGGTTGTCTAAATAACCCAATTCGTTTGGGATGAACCACCCTGATGGGTTTAGCGGCTCCGTTAGCCGATCTAAGTCCTAAGAAAACGAAAGAAAACTACTCTAAATTAACTAATCTAACTAAAACTAACTATTAAAACAAACTAATAAAAACAAAACAAAACTATATACACAATCTATTATCTGAGACTACACAACTATAATTTCATAAAATCAAATGATCACTTACTAACAGAGTCAAATTTAATTACAAATGTACAATGTTTACAAATTACAGATTTGAATGAAAACCTAAAAAACTCATTTGTAATATGTCCTAAGATAGTGAGACTATTGTTTTGATTTTATGATTTTATGAAAGGGAAAATAAAAACTATCTAAAATAAAAAAAACTAAAATACTAACTCTAACTACAAATCTAAACTACACATATATCTAACTAAACTACTTGAATTATCCTAACAGATTAACTATCAATTAAATGACAAACCAACCTGAAGTAACACTTTAGGTTTGCCCTGTGTATGCCATGATTATCTTAGCTGATCAGAGGGAGGAAACCTGCACCGGATTCTCCAAGAGCTTCTCGTAAACTAGAAGTTGTTGTGCTCTTCAGATGTGATTATAGGACAAACAAAACATAAAAAATTACAGCAATCTTATGATTTACAAATCTTCACAATTAGATAAATCTGCATGCAAAGATCTATACAAAATGATTCGATTAACAAAGAAGAGAAATATGTCATTTATTAAATGAAACAAAGTAATTTTTGTACTTCAAAAATAGGAGAGATCAGATACAGACGACATATAAATCAAATCATATCAGCATACAATAAATTACGATAGCTAAAGTAGTCGATAATTAATTGTCGACTGATATGCAAAAACTTGAAACAAAAGATTGATATATTGAAAGCGAAAGTTGTTACAAAACATCAACTTCCATCTCAGTCTGAATCATAAATCCATCGTCTGGTTCTTCCACCGTGAGGATGATCCTTCTTTACAAAAAATAAGAAGTATTTAAAGACTTCCCACAGGGTAAAACATCCCTGTGGGAATTATCAAAGTAGTTTTACAAAAAATCTCTGAATAATTTCCCCAAATCCCTAATTTTGCTTATGACTAATAACTGAAAACCATATCTAAACTGTTGTAGCATGTCCAATTGGTTAATGAAATTCGTGGGTACATGTAAGTAGACAAAAATACAGAAGTTTAGATAGTGTTTATTGATAAAATTGGCAGAAATCTAATTCTGGCGATTCTGTAGCTGGCCTATTTTGAAAACAGAATCGATTTTAATCAATCCAAATCTAATAGAATTATATTCAAACTTTTAAACAAATATTTAATTGCTAATTGGAAACCAAATGAATCATTCAAATCAAAACTTTTATGCTAATTTGAGAGAAAATGAAATCATGTTCAAACAAATGGAAACAGAGATACATGCATTATGTTCAACCTTTGTTATCACCAATTTGGGAACAGACAGAATAGATTATCAGTTGGGGAACCAACAAAATTATCTCTTGAACCAATTTCAAAACAAACTATGACCGATTTTAGCCAAGTCTTTCATACGAATTCAAATAGAGACAAACTATGTCAATCCGATCTTAACAGAATCATTTTACGAATCAAATAGATTACATTGTTTTGGTCAAACCAATCTTTAATATTGATGAATTGCATATATGAAAGACCATGCTAATCCCAGCATACAAAATCGTCTCAAAATCAGGACATAAGAAATAATTTCAACTATATTAGAGCCGACATAATCCAACAACAATAGAATCATATGAATCCAAACATAACTGTGTTCTGAGTTTAACAATCGAATTTTCTGTACATGATTCATAACGAGATCATTTTGGTAAAAGTAATAGAAATAGACAGAGATATTGAAAGCAAATCCAAATAGAATCGAAAACAAATCAATCATTTTATTCTAATCTAAGAATAATCAAATTGCATTGACAAAATCATAGCTATAATTTCTTTTAGGAAAGCAAATGAAATCTCTCATTCTAATTCAAATAGAAAAAACGAAATCACTTATAGTAACTAGAAGTAAACAGAATTGTTTTTTTTTAATCTACTCAAGCAGACAGAACTAATTGATTGTGCTATTCGAAACCAAATCATCCAAAATTGATGTGGAAAACCCATACCTGGGCAGTAAGACAATGCTTCGATCATGATAATTTTGAATTGACAAAAGCTGTTGTTGCCTCAACATCTTAAAGAGAACAGAGATTGCTTGATAAATCTTTGGATTGATCAAGGTTTTCAACAGGAGGTTGAGGCACAAGGCTATATGGGTGGAAGGGGTTCTGAAGCACAGGTCTGGAGAAGTGATAATCATTCTGGCAAATGCATACAGACCCAAAACACACCTTACAGCCACAGAGAGGATCTAAAAAATTGACCTGTAAAACACGAGATAGATCTCTATAAAAACTCATTTTTTGAGGAAACTTCCCATGATGAAGGTAAAGGGGCTAAATTTGGTTCTGGGTTTTCAACTTTTTGATCTAATTCAAAACCGTTTTCCCAGAATCGCCCACGCAAAAACGTGACTATAGGGGAAATTACGGGGGCCGTTTTAAACAGTCTTCTCTGGCAATAATGAAACCAAAACTAACTCTGAACACCATGGGGTTTAAATTCTCCCTACAGGAGCCAGGAGAGAACATACAGTGAGCAGGGTGAATGGTGAGGGTTTGAACAGGGTATGCTCAGAGATTTTCCCAAAACTAATAGAGATAACCTAGTAAGGAGGCAGGCATTAATGCCAAAGTGTGCGAGGGTGGTGGAGTTAGCTCAGCCCATGCAAAATAGTCATTTCCCATAGTACAACCGCCGGCGCATATAACTATTCAAATATTATTGTTGCATATATTAAATACCATGCTATTCAAACAATTAATGAAACATATGGTAATTCGACCAAACATTTGCGCAAGCAAAGTTTTAGCATAGTTTTAAAACCAAAGTAATGATTCGAAATCAACACCAAGAGTTTGATCAAATCAAATATGTGTTGTATGACATGATTTATTCAAGGGTCTAACCACAACACCAATGTATTTTCATGAAAACAATTTGTAAAAGAAATCGATCAAAGACTATAGAAATCAAACCAGCAATGCATCAATGATTGAATCACAACCCTTAACAATTCATCACAATCTCATAAAAATGGAAATCATATTAACAACAGAAATTCCAAATGAATAAAGAATCTTGGAGTCTTGCCAATTGTATAATGACAAGTAAATTGGAAACGCAATGAGCATAGAGACAAGAGTGATCATAACAATTCTTTATTTGTTAATATGACTTTGAAATCAAAATTTTCACGCTTGCAGTCGTGAAAACAAGAACCAAGGTATGTGTGTGAATGCACAAAATAATAGTGTCGTTTTATTCAAGGATTGTGACAAAAATCAAGGTTTGCAAAACATTGGTGTAGGCAGCTTATAAGGACAGTATAAAAATGTGAATTGGCTGCCAACAAGTGGTTCATTTTTAGTTCAAATTTTCATCCAATAAGGTAGTGCCTCCAAAATATCAAGGAATAAACAATGGCTAACTCCAAATCATGCATCGCATATTTCTCCTCATGCCTTCTCAACTTTCTCGAGATGTAATCTATCACTCGACCATCTTGCATCAAGACTTCACCTAATCCTTCCTTGGATGTGTCATTACATACCAAGAAGTCCATGTCCATGTCACGGACCTTTAGTATCGGTGTTGTCATCAAACGCTCCTTGAGCCTTCGAAATTCCTCCGTGCATTTCTCAGTCCAAACAAACTTCTTGTTATTCTTCTATAATTTTGTAATCGGATTTTCTATCATCGAAAAACCCTCGATGAACCGTCAATAGTATCTCGCTAAACCCATGAAGATAAGTAGTTCTAGGACATTCGTCGGCATAGGCCATTCCATAATATCCTCAACCTTTGCTGGATCCATGGTGATACCTTCGTCGGAGATGATATGTCCTAAGTAGTGAATCTTTGATTGATAAAATGAGCATTTAGACAATTTCCCATACAATTTGTTCTCTCGCAAACACTGTAGTACCAAGTGCAAGTGTTTGTCATGATCCTCCATCGTCCGAGAGTAAATCAAAATATCATCAATGAATACTTGGACGAACTTGTCCAAGTAGTCACAGAACAACCCATTTAGATAACTCATAAATATCCCTGGGGCGTTCGTCAGTCCAAACGGTAAAAAAGTAAATTTGTAATGTCCAAACCTCGTCTTAAAGGTGGTATTAGGGACATCATCCTCTCTTATTCGTAAATGGTAATACCTTGATCTCAAGTCTATCTTTGAAAACATCATCTCCCCCTTCATCTGATAAAATAGATCATCATTACTTGGAAATGGATATTGATTCTTGATCGTTGCCTTGTTCAATTGATGGTAGTCAATGCAATGTCTCCACGACCCATCCTTCTTTTGTATGAAAATAATAGGTGCACCCCAGGGTGACACACTGGGACGTATAAGTCCCAGGTCCAGCAACTCCTTCAATTGAATTTTCAAATCTTATAGCTCCTGGGTCTACATCCGATAAGGAGTTATTGTTATCGGTTCAGTCCCTGATTTTACATCTATGGTAAATTTCAATTCCCTCTCCAGCGACATCCCAGCTAACTCTTAAGGGAAGACATCCTCAAACTCTCTCACCACTGGAAGTTGTTCTAGACCTTCCACTACTCCCTTCTCATTTAACACAAGGATCAAATAAATATTATATCCCTTGTGCATGCTCTTCCGTAGCTGCAAATAAGAGATGAACCTCAAGGAGACTCCGTGGTTCTGACCTACAATCATGTGTTTTTTTCCATCGTCATCGACCAAACTCAATTGTTTCAACTTACAGTTGAGTATCGCCTCATGTGATTCCAACTAGTCCATACCAATCATGACATCATAAGATCCTAATATCATGTCATAAGTTAGACTTCATTACACTATCCCCAGATTAAAGTGATAGTTCATACTCCTTTCCTCCAACCATCCAGTCGGCACCCGAGTTCATTTCGACGCATCTAAATTTTACCAGTCAAATTACCTTACCTAAAACCCCTTTAGCATGGTAAGAAATAGAGCTCTCTGAAGCACCAGGATCTAACAAATACTAAAATTTCATTTGGCTATGGCATCTGACGCCTTGAGCACCTTGAAATGGTGCTTGGCCCGACAGTTATCTACCGCGGTCAATTCTTCCTCAACAATGAGGCCTACTAGACTGCATCATGCAACATCTAAGGAATTTAGACCCTCACCTTCTAACAGAGCTAGATTTAACGTCGCACACGAACTTGTTGACCTCCATATTCTCTGTGTTCATATGTGAGGAATACCAAAGTATCTGGTCTCATAATTTGGTATCGTATGACCACCTTTTCATAAGGCGTGAAACTCATTGAGTTGGAAGTTGATGAATTCCTCTGACATTTAGTTTTTCTGGAACTGTTCAAAGAATCATTCCCAAAACATGGATCTGACGGTTATGTCTAGCTGAGGTAGGAGCATCTTCCACCTTATAGGAGAATTCCCTTGAAGCTAAAGACCGCCATGTGGACCTTCATGCGGGAGGTCATAACCACGAAGTGTGAAGCACATCACCTTATTCTCTACCCATGCCTTGGTAGCTGAGTCTTCTGTGGAACTCGTGAACACGGGAACTTAATCTTCTAGAGTTCCCCATGAATGTTACTAGTACTTGTTGGGGCGCGTTATGGACCCTCATGGGTACAGGCTCCATGGCCTTATCTTAGTACAGACAGTTTTTCAAGGCCTCCAACATTTCCCTTGAATCTCCTTGTCTGACCATACACATCCCTTACAACAATCAACTCCTTCCCAAGGAATTGTTCTTCTCTTTCGAGGTTGGACCCCTCTGGCATGGCTGCTACTGAAGGCAACGTGCCTCGTCCCCTTGCACCATTTCGTGAACCTCTATGGTGTCATATAAATGTGTTTATCGCATGGGCAGGCTAAAGTTTTAATTAGCTCTAGGTTATTACTCAAGGGTTTACTGTAGTGGAAAGCATGGCGATCCAAAGTTGCAGGGTTGAACCCTCTCTGATACCATATGTAAAGACCTTCGTCATTATGACTACATGCAACACAAAGCAAGTGCAATTTTTTTTTGGTTTTATGCAGGAAGGAAATCAACGACAACAATTAATCAACAAAACTTGACGAACAACACCACTTACACATTCAGGAAACAAAAAACAATGACCCAACATACTAACACATCATGCAACTGGACGAAACATGTGATAATCAATAGACAGATAAAAAAAACTACCTGCTCAAACAAGAAAGACAATCCCTACAAGCTAAAGAACAACATAAACAACCTGACACATCGACTTCAATGACCAATAACTAGAAACCTACATGGTGTGAAAAACAAATCGCATTAAGGCATTACAGAACAAAGTTCTAACATAAATTACAATGAACAGTACACCCACATTGGGAAGCACAAGACTCCAGCCAGGTTATCATTGGCATCTATCCATCAGGGCTTGCAATGATCCCCTGAACAAGAATCATGTCATCACATGGCGATAGGAATGAAATTAACCATGGCGCAACATAACATATCTAGACCTTTAACCCAAGCTAAATACCTTGCGCTAGGAGATAGAATCATCTGTTAATAAATACACGAGACTATACCCAAGCACCCAATCAACAAGTTGACAAGACACAAGGTGACATTATTCAATTTAAATTGCACAACTAACTGAAGGAGTTCTTGTTTTCTTATGAGTCACTTTTTCGAGGAGGTCTCCCATAATACAAAACCAAAATAACTTGAATAAAATCTAAGAATTCAGGTGCATGGATATTTTGTTTGACTCTTTATATAATGGAAGTAATTTTCGAGTGTTTTCTTAACCATAATTGACATAAGAGATTAAGGAATATAGGTGCAATTTCTGGACCAGAAAATTCATTAAGTCAAGGCATCAATGTATGCACTTAGCTACCCCATGATCCATTCTCCAACGCTATAAACAAGAATTAAATGAAGAATATCCAAAATTCAAGCGTTGGGATAACCTATCTTAACAAATATATTGTTGACTAACAAAAATAATTTATGGGTAACACTATCTTAACACATATCATTGTCTAACAATATAATTTAAGGGAATCGATGTCAACAACAATCTAGTTGTCGATTAATAACTATTACTGTGTCTATTGATAATCGTTGCCAGCAACCAAATTGTTGTTGAATAATAACTATTGTTGTGTCTATTGATAATCTTTGTCAACAACCATATCATTGTCGATTAATAACTATTGTTGTTTATTAATCATTGTTGTCTATTAAATATTATATTGCTTGTATATATGACATTGCCATCTATTAAATATGATATCGTTGGTATATATGATATCATTGGTATATACTATATTTCCATCTATTAAATATGATATCATTGGTATATATGTTGTCCATACAATATATAAAATCATTGTCCATAAAATATGTAAAATCATTGTCCACAAAATTGAATATATAAAATCGTTGTGTAAATTAAGTTTAAAGGAGAAATTGAAACTCTACAAAATTTGGATCTCTGCCCAGCAAAAATCGTGGTGTAAATGCATTTAAAAGTGAAATTGAAACTCTAAGAAAAATGGATGTTTGTCCAGCAAAATCGCAGAGATAAGTTCTATTGATAAAACCATGGAGAAATCTCTTGACTAATATATTGATATTGCTTCCTAACAACCATTTCAATGTCTATTAAAAAGGATTCACAAATATAGAAGGAATAATGCAACCAGGAATCTTCATAATGAAAGTATAAAGGGATTCACAAATATAAAAGTAATAATGCAACCACGAATTGTCATAATGAAAATATAAAGGGATTCACATATATAAAAGGATTCACAAATATAAAGGGAATAATGAAAATATAAATAGAGAAAGAATGAAACCACGAATTGTCATCGCAGAAGGACTAAAGATATCAAACAAGTAGGATGCTTAACAAATCTTTTAAACTGATGTGAAAATACATATTAACAATTAAAATATGTTGTTTTAACAATTAAAAAGGAGTCGCTATCTAAAATCACAGTGGTAAATCGCAGTGCTAATCATTCACAAAGAAAGCACGGAGATAATCATTCACAAGGAAAGCAAAGAAGTAATCAATCATAAGAAAATGAAGAGATTTACCATTCAAGAGAAGATATTTATTCGAGTTTAAACAATTAAAAACGCAGAGTGTAATTGGAGTTTAATCAATCAAGATGCATAGTTTAATTAGAGTTTGATCATAATAAAAAAATGCAAAGATAAGTAAGGGATAGATAGTTGGGCGAAAAAATATCCTTCACTTATTATCCATGCACATGAAAGAAGGGAATTTAAATCTCAATATTAAACACCGGAGTGAATACAGACGATTAGGCTGCTAGACAACTACTCAGGCACAGACTAATAACTTAAGGATAAGGGACAGAAGATGAAAACACAATTTTTCTTTGTATTAAATCAATAAAAACAAACGCAGAGAAGTCATTGCAATCAGATTTTGGGTTTTCCATGGAAAATCAATTCAAAATACAGTGATCATAAGGTTGGTATGACTTTAAGTTCTCTCATCATAAAATGCAGGGCTCATCAAGACAATTTTAGGAAAGATAAAATGAAATATCTGAATAGTGTTACATTGATTAAACATAAACTTTAACACAATAGAAGTACATTACCGAAGGTGCAGGAACAATATTTAAACTATCATTCAATACAAATATACACATGTGTACCGTAGTCAAGGAGAAAGCTCTGAGTCATTGTCCTGTGCGCACTCCCTCCATCTCCCTCTTGTCGACTGATGTGACCTCACCGGTACCTCCCAGCCAACACTAGGGGTACTCTTATTCCCCCTAAGCCCCCCAATTTGCAAAGGGGCCATGTACATGTTACCAAATAATGATATCACCCATCTAGCATCGCAAGGTCGAGCTACCACTCGTTACCCAAACTGGGTATCCCAACTCCAATAAGAGAAAGTGCAGTCAAGATAAAATTTCAACAGTGTAACGTTATGCAAACCAGATCTATCCATACTCCTCCTCTGTCATCTCTTTTATAGAGTTTTCAAGTAATTAGTTTCCCAAATTCTCATTAAATTCCTTTTTCATTTAATTAGCTTTGAAAAACCTCCCCCGTACACATGTTGCATGATCCCCTAGTTGCACCAAAAAATCAATTTTAATTAATTAATTAAATACTCCTATTTCACTCATCCGTCAAGAGAATTCCTATAAACACTCCTTGGTGTCCCAATATTCCCTTACAATTATTAAATGACTTACGCCTTACTTAATTCCTAGTTGAGTTCATAAATAGAATGTTCCAAAGGCTAGATTCCTTACTAAGTTAGACATTCATCTTTTTCTTTAAGTTTCCCACTTTTTTTAAGTTTCACTTTTTCTTTAAGTTTCCTTTTCCTTTAAGTTCCCCCTTTTTATAACTAAGTTCAGAATTAGTATTTTATATAAACAACCATTTACTCTTTTTAAAAATTTAATCCTCTATTATAATTTATTTTTTCTTTAATAATTAAAGTTTGAATTTCTCTTATTAATTATAAAAGAACCTTTAGTGAATTGAACTTTATAAAAATAATTTGAGTGATTTAAAATTTTATAAAAGAACCTTAGTGAATTAAATTTTTATAACAAGAACCTTAGGGAATTAAAATTTCCACTTTAATCCGGTTATATGTCTAATTAGTTGTTTTTTTTTTTGTTCTGAGGTTCTACTCAGAGCTATGTTTTTAATTCACTAGGCTTGGCAAAATTTCTTAAGGGAAAAATTATTCATTAAACTTTACTTATCACATCATTCATTTTAAGGCTGATTAGGTCCTAAGGAGGCATATTTTTCTAGGCACTAGGTTTATTCACTTACCAGTTAAAATCATGACATGCCCTTCAGGACGCACTACATGCTCCAAGGGTGCCACTCGCCTCTTTATGTTTTCTTTGCACGATGCTCCCTTCAATATGCACTATGTGCTCCAAGGGTACCACTCGCCTCTTGACTGAATTTTGTAGACATCAAACCCCTGGAGTCAATACTCCGCCAAGTGATATTGTGGGAGACTAAGGGCCTCTAAGGAATAAGGCCCCTGCCTTATTGCATGCCCCTTAGAATCACTGTGAGAGATTGTCACAGTCTTCCTTCATGGCATCATGGGTCTTCTCGAACTAGGTAATCGTTAACCTACAATTCGAGCCACATCGGGAGTGTCAGTAGGCTGTGGCAGGGTTGCTGACACACCTCTCCCTCAAAGACTCTAGTTGTCATGCATGACCCCTCTACTCCACATGTGAGTCTGGTAAAAAATCTATCATCAGCCTGCATCCATCAACAAATCATGTCAACAATAATAATCAATCATCATAACATATAATCATATGTACATATGTCACATCAACAACATTCAAACCCCAATAGTCCATGCCCTAAATCGATCCAGAGTCCAAGGGGTTTCATCGATTCCTCTACATCCTCAATGTCCAAAGTCCTGCACACTTAGGAGAACCTAGTCAATATCACTTGTCTAGGTAAATACAACAAAACAACATATCCTCAAATCCATAATATCTCATAATCATTATCAAAACGACCAATAGTATAATAACCCGGATCACTTTCACGCAAGTGTCCTCAAAGAATAAGTTCGCTCAGTGCATGCAAGAGTGGGATGTTACATATTCACACTCTTGGCTGAAGGGAATCTGATATATGTTTTGAGTGGGAGAAAAAAACAAATTCAAATGATGTTGCAGAAGAGGCTATTTATTTTATAATAAATGCCAAATCAAGGGGTTTTATTAATGAAAATCATCATCCCATATATGTATCTTCATCTTCCTTGGGAAAGAAACAACGAGTTGATTTTGATATCATTTTACAACATTCAAATCAATATCCAGTTCTTGAACCTCTTCTAATGATTGTTCAGGGTATTGCAAGCACTGGAAAATCTTTTCTTATTCATTGTATTTCTCATGCTCTTTCTACTTCGTCAGATGATGGAAATAGTCCTTTGCTTTTGCTCGCTCCAACACGAATAGTTTATTTTAATATACATTAAAAAAAATATACACATAGAACTAAATATTCCTATTAAGGATATGCGACCACTACAGGGGCAATCTCTAGTAATATTTCAATAAGAAATAAGGCATATTCGATATATTTTAATAGATGAAATGATATTTTTAGGACCAAGTTTATTCATACAGATTGGTTCTCGATTACGAGAAGTATTTATAGATAATAAATATTCTCCTTTTGGTGGTAGATATATTATTATTGTGGGTGACCTTGGTCAATTTCCCCCTATCAGAGATAATCCTTTGCATGCAAGTAATATAGCAGGGAAATTATTATGGAAAAAATTCAGCATCGTTGTCACCTTGGATACAATATTCCGACGGCAAGGAAATGATCTGAAACAATATTGTTTTCATAGATTGTGTAGTGCCCAGATTTGTAAAGACATTTATATAGATGTAAAGACCAGATTTGTAAATACATTTATATTTCTACCAAATTACTTAATTTCTGTAAGCTTTTAAGAAGTATAATTTTCATAATTTGCAAAGCTATTTCCATACTTGC
>ML799702.1:111277-121864 GCA_009831015.1 Picea engelmannii | reverse complement strand
ATCATTCTCATCAAGGGCATCATATCAATGATCCATCTTTATCAATTGGTTTCCACTTGGACATCTATCATTCTCATCAAGGGAATCATATCAATGATCCATCTTTATCAATTGGTTTCCACTTGGACATCTATCATTATCATTAAAGACAATGCATATACATTGTTCATCAATCATCAATCAATCAATTACTTGACATCAATCAATGACAACAATCAATCAAACCATTTTCATCGATGACGTATGATCCAACAATCTCCCAAATAATCAAACCATTGGCATCAATGACAACATGATCCAACAATATCCCCCTTTGGCATTGATGGAAATACCAACATTGATGTCAACTCCAATTACCAATTATTGATGTCAGCATGTAGACAAGGCATGCTCTTCATCAATAGTCAATGTGACTATCTCTCCACATCAATATCTCCCATCAATAGACATCAATCACATCAATGTGATTATCTCTACCCCTTTGACATCAATGGCAAAGGGTCATTCTCCTCTTGGGGATGATCCCCCTTCTTGAACTCTCTTTGGGGATGCTCCCCCTGTCTGAATGCCACTGAATAATCTCTCCCCTTTTGAACAAGGTATATCAATCTGATGTAATGATGAAAAACATTTTTCATGTTCCCTCTGTGACCATCACTCACCCTGGAATTATGCCTCTGTACTCTTTCTTCAAATATAGGGTTCATTTCTAGGTATCCATCTGATAAATATCTCCTCCTAGAATCATGGGAAGAATAATGACTCCCCCTAAGTGTATGTCTCCCCCTATCTTCTCTGCAAGATGAACAATATGCTACCATATGAGGATCCTTGGACCTGTTCATGCATCAAACTTGTGCTATACCATTCATCATGAAACAAAATATATGTCAACAATGAAATAGAGAATCATGAACAACACATCCACCAAGTGAATCATGTACCAAAATATGCCCACCATGCACAACACCCATGTACATCAACCATGTACATCAACAACGTGCCAAAAGATATCATCCATGAAATGTATCCACCATATGCCAACATGTGCATCTACCAATATGCCAACATGTGCATCTACCAATTATGCCAATTATGTGCATCTACCAATATGCCAATCATGTGCATATACCAACATGCCAAATAATGTATCATATCACTCATGATATGTCTCCATCATGAACCAAGTGCCACAATTATGTATCAAACAATTACCAATGTTGTGAAAATCAAGTAATACCATATATGAGTGTACTACTATGCACCAATACCAAAAAAATGATGAGTCCCATACATGTATGCCAAGTCCTCCATAAAACATGTGCCAATCATCCAACAGTATGTCTCAACATATAGCCCGATCCATATGAAAAATGCATGCACCATGATATCAACATATGCTTCCAATAATACATTATAAGATATACTAGCAATGTACACCACCATCATCACAAAATGATTAATCTCAACAAATCAGTAGCAATCCATGCTCTTGGGTTAGTACCATGCACCCAATATTTATTTTTATTATACCATTGTGTGATCTCACCATGAAAACCTACAACAAACAGTGTTAGAACCTACAATAAACAATGTGATGCAAGAGTATCACTCCATTTCAGCAGCGTTCCAGTCAACCAGCACATCCAACATGCATTTAAAGGAGAAAGAGAGAGGCACAGCCCTCTCAATTTTGAAATTTGAAATTTCAATAAATGTTGTAAGGCTTTTAATGCCAGACCATGCCTTTATACAGGTAGTGGTTGAGGTTTCCTTTAATGGTTGCCTGCAACAAGCCCAAGACATAGTTAGGACTGGGCATCCATTTATGCAATGTAGCCGTACGAGTATGATGCTAGCTGAGACAACAATGGCACTAAGACGGTGATGAGGATAAGCTCAAGAGAACCCTCTTTTGTAAGGAGTCTCTAATAAATTAGGGTAGATAGTTAGGAGGAGAGACCAGAGCAGAGAGGTCTCGAAAGAGAACTGAGACTTATTACAATCTAGCCTTTGTAAACATTTGTATAGACATACAGATTAACAGAAATGCAATTTTTCCTATACACTGTGTGTTTGACATTTATATGTTTTTATGCATTTCATGTTTTAAATGCATAACTGGTGAAGCATTGCATAAGTTTCAATTTCTTCCTGTCTTGGAGTTTTTGAGTGCAAGGAGTGCACATAGTTCGCAAGGTGTGCATTGACAAAGGTGAGACAACCTCAAGAAATATCAAGAGGGATAGTGTTGAACCTTCATCAACAGAGGTACAAGGACTACACATAAGGGAACTCTCTTTTGATTTCGGCGAGAAGATAGAATCACTGAGGATTCTGGAGAACTTTGCTAGGAGGGCATTGAGTTGGTGCAAGTGTGCACAGAAGGAACTCTTTCGACTTCTAAGAAAAGAGAAGTGTCAAAGAGAAGACACTCACAGGGTTGTTGAATACTCTGTAGGCTCTGCAAGGTGTGCATCGAGTAGGAGAATGCCAGGTGGGTGTGAGTTTTCTTTTCAAGAAAACTTCTCGAATCTGATTTATTTGAGATCCTCGAATGCAAGGTGTGTGCAGGAGTAAATCTTCGAGAGGGAAAATCTTAGAAGGGACAACGTTTCTATATCGAAGATGAGACCCAAAGGAATCGGGCTTGCAAGAGGAAGATTCGAAGGTCGAGACCTTCAATACTTAGAAAATATTCTAAGTCTGAAGCGAGTAAAAGCTTAGGAGGAATAACATCATCGAGCGTTGGATCGCAGTGGAGAATCGCGCAGACCGTCTTATTTGAGGTAGGAGCACAGACTTTAACACTGTGTAGATCTAGGAGAGGAGATCTCGAAGATCTAAATGGATGGTGGAGGACTCTTGAGGAGAGTCGTGAAATACCGCAAGCCATTGGATCAAGTGGAGTTGCAAGGAGGTCAGTGACGGGGAAGATATCTGACCATAGATCTAGAGGGCATTGTGAGTCGTTGATCAAGCGCCTTGACCTTTCAGCATTTCGGCATTTCGGCAACTAGGAGTACAAGCGCCAATAGTGTGGGACTCTCGATTGGTGGAACCGCGAAAAGATCGGAGCCGTCAGTTCTAGCACCAAGAGTTGATAGCCTTCAGATATGGAAGAAGGTGCAAGAGGTTTAAGCCTCGTAATAATAGAAGGGAGAGGACTCAGCAAGTCCCGAAAGCATCAGGATTGTCCATCTGAGAGGATGCGTGTCAAGAGATCCACATTTCGGGGATTTGGACACCAGGAAATCGAGAGTGAAGAGTCCCCCAAAGTCGCAAAAGGGAGAATCATGATCAGATCCTGACCATCAATCAAGATGAGTGTGGACCGTCGATCCAATGGGGTCAAGGGTTTTTGGAGTTTTTGGCATTGGGGAAACAAGGAGAAGACCGGGCCAAAATCGTGAAAGGTGAATTCATGAAAGGACCAGGACCATTCATCAAGGAGGACACATGGTGAGTGGTCGAGGTTTTGGGAAAAGGCCTGAAAGATTTTGAATCGTCGATCCAGTTAGATCGTGGTCTTCGGTTCCAGAAGGGCCTGGGCTGTTAGTCTCTCAGAGGGAGAGATTTCAGCATTTCGTGAACCAGGGATTCGAAAGACAGAGAACAGGGGGAACACTTACATCGTGATTCCCCGAATTGTGAAAGCCGGTATCACTTTGACCTATTTCATCATTTCGTGAACCGAGGATTCGAAAGACAAAGAATAGGGGGAATGCTTGCATCACAACTCCCTGAATCATGAAAGCTTGTTAAGCCCTTTTCGGAATTTCGGGACTCGGGTGTTTGAGAGGCCAAGAGTCAGGATATGTGGAGTCCCAATTCATGAAATCACAAAATGATCATGGTCATCAATCGAGGAGGACGCAGGACTATCAAATCTGGTTTGGGGAAGGACCAGGATTCGGGGTTTCAAAAGGAAAAGGGACAGGACTCTTGAACGTAGAAGTCTCGAACCATGAAAATCACCTTTTGGCATTAGCACATGGTCATGAGGAAGTGGTCACATAGAGAGAGGTTAAGGGAGGAGCCAAGAACCTCAGCCCTTTTTTGGGTTTCGGTAATTTGAAGGACAAGGAGCCTGGGAGAGCTTGCATGCAGGAGTCCCGAAACCACAAAACATGAAAGTAGTGTTGTTTACGCCTTGGTTCATAGCCCAAGGTCACCAGATAATAAGGGGCTAGTTGGAAAGGACTCAACGTCAAGGTGTGTGTTGGTTTAGAACAGAGAAGAGCACTGAAAAGGGGGTGCACGCACAGATTTTCTCAAGACCTGTGCCAGAGGAGAAAGGGACCTGTGGATTCATTCAAAGGGCTCCAACAGGAGCCTGAAGAGCCATTTTTGGCTTGGAAGAATATCAATCCAGAGATCGGGAGGTCGTAGAGCCCTGCTGATGTAGGGAGACTGCATCATGTGGTATCAGAGCCACTTTTTGTCTGTAGACTATAGGCAGAGGGAGGCAAAGTAGATAAATAAAATACTCTGATACACACCATCATGTGGTATCAAAGAAGATTTTTGTTTGTCGATTTTAGACAAAATAGAAAGAGGAGACCGTTACTTTTTTCACAGACAAAGGAGAGACGATGGGAGAAATTCTAGTAACATCAAGTGGAATTAGAAGCAGAGATTCATCTGTATACATTGGGTGAAAGAAGCAGGGTGTTAAATATCTGTGGTGATTGTTGCAAGGTGTGAAACAAATGATAGACATCCAGGAGAGTTGTAGGAGGACATGGAGATGCTCTTAGATGTAGAGTGATCCATACACTTGCCAGGAGGGAAGGTGAAAGATGGAAATGGATACTGAAGGCCATGAGTGTGGTGGAAGAGGAGACCACCATCAGATGAGTAACATGGAGATTGACAAAGAAATCACTGAGATAAGGGAGAGAATGGAATAGTTGACATTGAAGATGCAGCAGGAGGCAAAAGTACACTGGGGGTACGAATGGCCTCTGAACAAGAAATCCAAATGGCCTATTCAAAAGTTTTTGGCCAAGAAATAGAAACAAGAGTTGAGTAAGTGGTTGAGCTATGCTGAAAGCCTCAGTGACACAAATCTAGTTTTCACCTGTGAGCTAGAAGTCGGAGAAACCCTCAATGATGAGGAAGAGGGATCAGTTTCAGATCTCATAAACTGCCAGGTGGGCAGATATGAATTTTTGAATTGTCAAGTGGGCAATGAAATGAGATCACTGGAAGGTATTGCGTACTACCAAGGGGGAAGTGGTGAAAGTTCAGATTTCCAAGTGGGAAATGAGATGGGATCAGATGATCTCATAGACTGCCAGGTGGGCAGCAGAAAATTACCAATTTTCCAAGTGGGAAAGGGGAAAGAGATGAGATTGCCTGAAAGTCTCATGAACTCAAGGGAGAGTTCAGATCAAAAAGGAGTGCTGATAGGAGAGAATCAAAAGAGAATTTTTATCATTGGAGGAATAGAGGTGTTCCTACCAAGCATCCCAATTGAGGCAAGAGCATGTGTTGCAAATGTAGCAACAAAAGGAGGACAACCAACAAAGATTGTCAAAGAAGAGGAAGAAGTGGAGAAGACATTGATGTTTGCCCAAGGAGAAGAAGAAGAGAATTCAGCCGAGTTGGTCAAAATTTTCAGCCAGGAAGCTGAAAAAAAAATGACTATAGCACTGGAGTCTGCAACAGAAGAGGAAGCAGACAACATGGATTTTCCTGATCTATATGAATAATTGGAATCCCTAGAGAAGAGGGTGATGGTGAAAAGTTTGCACATCTGACAAGCCAAGATGGAAGAAGCTAGAAGTATGCTAGCAGGAGAAATGGCAGCAGCAGAACTGCCACAGGAAGAAGTTGAGAAGCAGTTTAGTGAGGAGACTGTAGAGCTAGAGTCTGCAGCAAAGTGGACACTCAGCACCACAAAGAGAGATAAAGATAGCAGGGGAGATCGAGCAGACCTGCCCATTGAGAAGATAGAAGTGCAGCAGAGAAGACTGCATACAAAGAGCCATCCACTGAAGCAGTTGGATGGGGTAATTGAAGAAATCAAAAGGTTGATATTGAGTTCAGTAGTAGAGACTTCCAGCAATGAGAAGCTGAGTAGAAGGGAAGCAGTAGTAGCAACAGCAATGCATAGGAGCAGATGGATAGCTCTAAGGGAAAGTTTGGGATCCATGTGGATTTCAACACTGGAGAAGAGGAGCTCATGATCAGGAGATCATGATTTTTCTAGATAAGGAGTATGATGCAGGAGCATCGCTCCATGTCAGCAGCATTCCAGTCAGCTAGCACATCCAACATGCATTTAATGGAGAAAGGGAGAGGCCCAGTCCTCTCAATTTTGAAATTCAAAATTTCAATAAATGTTGTAAGGATTTTAATGCCAGACCACGCCTTTGTACAGGTAGTGGTTGAGGTTTCTTTTAATGGTTGCCTGCAACAATCCCATGACGTAGTTAGGACTGGGCATCCATTTATGTAATGTAGTTGTAGGAGTACGATGCTATCCAATACAGCGATGGCACTAAGATGGGGAAGAGGATAAGCTCAAGAGAGCCCTCTTTTGTAAGGAGTCTCTAAGAAATTAGGGTAGAGAGTTAGGAGGAGAGACCGGAGCAGAGAGTTCTTGAGAGAGAGCTGAGACTTGTTCTATTCCAGCCTTTGTAAACATTTTTATACACATACAGATTAATAGAAAATAATTTTTTCCTGTACACTGTGTGTTTGACGTTTAAATGTTTTTATGCATTTCATGTTTTAAATGCATAACTGGTGAAGCATTGCATACATTTCAATTTCTTCTGATCTTGGAGTTTCCGAGTGCAAGGAGTGCACATAGTCCACAAGGTGTGTGTTGACAAAGGTGAGACAACCTCAGGAAATCTCAAGAGGGATAGTGTTGAACCTTCATCAGCAGAGGTGCAAGGAGTACATAGAAGGGAACTCTCTTTTGAGTTTGGCAAGAAGACAGAATCACTAAGGATTCTGGAGAACTCTGTTAGGAGGGCATTGAGTTGGTGCAAGTGTGCACAGAAGGAACTCTTTCAAGTTTTGAGAAAAGAGAAGTGTCGAAGAGAAGACACTCACAGGGTTGCTAAATACTTTGTAGGCTCTGCAAGGTGTGCATCGAGCAGGAGAACGCCAGGTGGGCGTAAGGAGTTTTCTTTTCAATAAAACTTCTTGAATCTAAGTTATTGGAGATCCTTGAATGAAAGGTGTGCGTAGGAGTAAATATCTGAGAGGGAAAATCTCATAAGGGACAGTGTTTATATACCACAGATAAGACCCAAAGGAATCGGGCTTACAAGAGGAAGAGTCGAAGGTCAAGACCTTCGAGACTTAGAAAATATTCTAAGTATGAAGTGAGTAAAAGCTCAGGAGGAAGAACATCATCAAGCCTTGGATCTCGGTGGAGAATCCTGCGGACCGTCCGATTTGAGGTAGGAGCATAGACTTTAACACTGTGTAGATCCAGGAGAAGAGATCTCGAAGATTTGAATGAACAATGGAGGACTCTTGAGGAGAGTCGTGAAATACCGCAAGTCATTGGATCAAGTGCAGTTACAAGGAGGTCAGTGATGGGGAAGAGATCTGACCATAGATATGGAGGGCATTGTGAGTCATTGATCAAGCACCTCGAGCTTTCGACATTTCAGCATTTTGGCATTTCAGCAACCGGGAGTACAAGGGCCAATAGTGTGGGACTCTCGACTGGTGGAACCCCGAAAAGATCGGAGCCGTCAGGTCTAGCACCAAGATCCGATAGCCTTTGGATCTGGAATAAGGTGCACAAGGTTTAAGCCTCGTAACAACAGAAGGGAGAGGAATCAACAAGTCTCGAAAGCGTGAGGACCATCCATCTCAGAGGACGCGTGTCAAGAGATCCACATTTCAGGAGATCAAGAGTGAAGAGTCCCCCAAAGTTGTGAAAGGGAGAATTGTGATCAGATCCTGATCATTGATCAGGATGAGTGTGGACCATCGATCTAGTGGGATCAAGGGTTTTCATAGTTTTTGGCACTCAGGAAACAAGGAGAAGACCGGGCCAAAATCATGAAAGGAGAATTCGTGAAAGGACCAGGACTGTTCATCAAGGAGGACACGTGGCGAGCGGTCGAGGTTTCGGGAAAAGGCCTGAAATATTTCAAACCATCAATCCAGTTAGATTGTGGTCATCATTTCCAAAAAGGCCTGGATTGTTGGTCTCTCAAAGAGAGATATTTCGGCATTTCATGAACCGGGGATTCGAAAGACAGAGAATAGAGGAAATGCTTGCATTGTGTTTCCCCAAATCATGAAAGTCAGTAGCGCTTTGACGTATTTTGACATTTCATGAACCAGGGATTCAAAAGACAGAGAATAGGGGGGATGCTTGTATCATGATTCCCTGAATCACGAAAGCCCGTTAAGCCCTTTTCAGCATTTCGGGACGCGGGTGTTCAAGAGGCCAGGAGTCAGGAGATGTGGATTCTCGATTCGCTAAATCATGAAACGATCATGGTCGTCGATCGAGGAGGACGAAGGACCATTGGATATGGTTTGGGGAAGGACCGATATTTGGGGTTTCAAGAGGCAAAGGGACGAGACTCTTGAACGTCGAAGTCCCAAACCATAAAAAGTGCCTTTTGGCGTCAGCGCATGGTCATGAGGAAGTGGTCACATGGAGAGAGGTTAAGGGAGGAGCCAAGAACCTCATCCCTTTTTTAGGTTTCGACAATTCAAAGGACAAGGAGCTTGGGAGAGCTCCCATGTAGGAGTCTCGAAACCCCAAAACGTGAAAGTAGTGTTGTTTACACCTTGGGTCATAGCCCGAGGTCACCAGATAAGAAGGGGTTGGTTGGAAAGGAGTCAACGTCGAGGTGTGTGTTGGTTCATAACAGAGAAGAGCACTGAAAAGGGGGTGCGCACGTAGATTTTCTTAAGACCTATGCCAGAGGAGAAAGGGAACTGTGGATTCATTCAAAGGGTTCCAGCAAGAGCCCGAAGAGCCATTTTTGGCTCGGAAGAAGATCGATCTAGAGACCGGGAGGTCGCAAATCCCTACTAAGGTAGGGGGACTACATCACAATGTTAGACCCTGGAATACAGAGTTATACCATCACATCAAACTTCAAGCCATGTGCATTGCCTTTTTCCCAAGGCTTTTCAACATACACGTGGTTTGCTCCACAACTAAGAGCATGTGTACGCGACCTATTCAAGGTTAGAATGAGTGTACACATGACTGTCACCACTATTACCTGTGTGTGCCTTAGTAAATGACACTTTTGAACTTCCCTTCAATCTTTCATTCTGATCTGACTTCTCTGTCTTCTTCACCCACTTCTGTAGATGACCCTTCTCTTCATAACTTGAGCTCTGAGTATCCATCTTTTCAAAGATGTCTCCCTTTCTTACTTCATTCCTTCTTCTAGCCATGCTATGTGAAGTCCTCATCATGGAATTTATTCTTATGTTCCAGCACTCCTGGGATTTGTGGCCAAATCCACTATAGCTGTAGCATCTCAAAGAGTTACAATGAACAACAATGTGTCCTACTTGATCACATCTCCAACACCTCATGGTATTATAGATTCTTCCATTATATCTTCTTTCATAAGATCTACACTCAAAATATTTGTGACCATATCCATTACATGAATAACAATTCCCATGAAAAACACTTTCATACCTTTACTTTGGTGTCCCAAGAGTGGCTTCTTGATGTCTTCCTTTCTTTGTTCTTTTGAAATTTTCTTTGCCTAGTGTAGATGGTTGTTTCGCAACATTGTCTTCCTTCTTTGATGGGCTTACCTAATGCGTCTTTGAGGTGCTTGCTTCAGCATGTTTATCTTCTCCTTTGTATCCAAGACCTGATTTATCACATGATGGTCTTTGACATTCCAAGATCTCATCCAAGAATCTTGAGCTATTCAAGAATTTGTTTGACTTTTCCACCTTCTTTCTAAGTTCAACAATTTCATCTTCTAATTTGCAACATGAATCTTCCTTTTCATTTATTTAAATCTTCAATAGTTCCTCTATTCTTTTGGCTTCTTCAATTTGGGTCTTGAGATGGACAATAGTTTCAAAACTTTTACTAATCTCTTCTTCTACATTCATATCTTATTTTCCATCTTTTAGTCTTGTGATCTCTTCTTCATTTTCTTCTAATTGAGTCTTATTGCTCTCTTCTTGTTCCTTGATCATTTCTTTTAACTTCAAGATGTGCCTTAGATTTCTCCTAAGAAACTTCTTAGTGTTATCCAAAAGATAGTTATAGTCTATATAATAATGATCACTTCTATATCTATATAAAACCTCTTCAATTTCCTTTTGAAGTTTTAATAGATTTCCTTCTATTCTTTTCATGGGATAAATACCATAAAACTTTACACAAACTATTTCTACATCTTCTTCTTCACTTGTAGAGAAAAATTCATCATAATCATTCCAATCAAGAGCTTTTTAGGGTTCTTTACCTTCAATTGAAGTATCTTCACTTTCTTCCTTTTTGCCAACATCAACACATAATGCTTTGCCTTCATCTTCAAGATCTTCCTTTGTGCTATTATCACTTGATTCTTTATCTTCACTTGAAATGTTTTCAAAATCACATTTAGA
>ML799702.1:75075-106565 GCA_009831015.1 Picea engelmannii | reverse complement strand
CACACATCATCAAACTCATCCAACCTTGATATATAATGAAAATATGTTAATTTCTAATATTTAATCATAAATTCACTTATAATACTAAAATGAATACAATGGAAAACAATAAAGAGAAACCCAAATATCATTATGGAAATGGTATGATAAAAGGTTTATTAGGACCATAAAATGTAAGGAATGGTGAGGGGAAAAGAGGATATAAATGTGACATTTTTGAGGCCCAACATCCTACCCAACTAAACTTGTTGCATGTCCTCATGCAACCATGCATGGATCTTCTTAAGAACTTTTGGAATTTAAACTATGGCTTTGATTGATGACATTCTTTTAACAATGAATGTTTCCAGGGTATGACATACAAGAGTAACAACATGTGAAATATGTGTAACAACATGTGAAATTTTCTTATGGTTGGTTCTTGTGTGACAACCATGAATACAAAATATGTTGGTTCTTGTGTTAACAACATTCATTTCACTTATTTATTTTCTTGCTGCAATATTTTAACCATATACTCACTGGAAATAATAAGCTATCAATGTGCATAAGAAAGCATCGTCATGTATAAGAAAGTATTTTTTCTATCTTTATGAATCATGTCAATATGTATATCAATCGAAATGCAACAAAGTGTCATTGGAAAAGAAATGTTAGTGAATCATAAATGGAATGATGAGATGGTAAAATGGAATAATGGTATGTAGTGAATATTGGTTCCCTCCCCCCCCAACTGAAGTGGTTGCATATCCTTATGAAACTTTGCATAGGTTATGAAAGTGCAAAAGGAAATAGAGCATGGTGAGGGAATTTTCCAAAGTTATTCATTACTAGAAAATAACGAATTACATGATTAAAGATTAGAAAAGAACATACCTTCACTTAGCCAATAATGATTATGAACAATGTGATAGGAATATGGTTGGTGCTAGAGCATGGAATATGTCACTGCTGCAGGATCATGAGAATGGATCTGCTAATGTTGTTGTTGCTGTAATTGGATCATGGGAAGTGAAGGAATTTGAACTACTAATGTTGAATCATGAGAAATGTGGAAGGAAGAGAATATGGAACTATGGTACTCTCATAGATCTGAAATCAAACTACTGCAACTGCTGAGGGGATCATGAAAAAGTGTATAGTCTTCACCTGCTACAAATAGATGGTACAATTCTAGTCATGTGAATAAATGTGTCGATGTCGAGCATGAAGAAAAATCATCGAAGTATCGACCATTGATGAATGTTGTTAACCAATGCGGTACCAACTCACCGGTGATGCCAATGAGTTTCAAGGTACTCGAGTACCTCTTTTGAAGTGTGAATAGATGTTATAATGTCGAGCCACTTGCAATAACTAATGATCAAGGGACATTGATGTATTCCCATGATTTCTAGCGAGAGAACTTGCCATTAAGTCATGCAAGCCTGTAGGTACTCAAAAGGAACTCTAGTCTATATCCCAGATAAGGTGTTGAGGTCGATGGGGAAAGACTTATTGAAAGGTGGGCCTTAAGGAATCCCATATCACTCAACGTGAGTTTGTATAAAAATATTTGGTAGGACTATATGAAAGATCTCAGTAGCAACAGTGTTTATGGCAAGTAAATCAAGGCAATGTGATCATGGAAATGGAACTTGACTAGTTTTATTGACAAGGAAAAAGAACTGAAAAATAAGGAAGTGATGTATGCGACTCAGAAAGGTAGGCATGCATGAAGTCATTAAGGATAATTCAATGGAATATGAGCGTCAACATCGGAATGACCAATCAACTTTGAAGGAGAAATGGGACAGTGTCACAGCATAAAATTTGGCAAAATGCAAAAATTTGGCAAAACGTTTGTGTATCAACAAAATGTTTATGTGTAATAGCAAACATGAGGATGCGTAAAAAAAAATTGTGTATCAGAAAAATGTTTCTGATGAGTAACATCTCCCGCAAGATGTCTAGCAAGGCATGTGTTCTTTGAAGAATTTTGTGATGCTTGAAAATCACTTCAGCAGTAAAATGTGATCGTCTTTGAACCTGGAAAAGATTAGTACAAATTCTGCATGAAAACTGTGAGATTTGGGAAAAACATATCATGAAAAAATAAGTGCAAATGCAACAAATCAAAGAAAAATACATGTGTATACCTTTTGTTGTTGTGCTCTTCATTTGTCATTGATTGGTGCATGAAGAATCGTAAGACAGGAATAAGTACGAATATGAGCAACTCAAAGAAATAAACTTTGTTTTTATACCTGTTTTGTCTTTGATTTCTGTGACGGTGACTCAAAGAAAAACATAAATCGTGAAAACAACTTAGGAATTTTTAGAATGTCCATTGCAAATTGGCAGTTTTACAATTTTTTTATTTATTTTTCTTTTAGAGGTTTATGATTTTATAATGTTTTTCGTTATTTTTATAGTTTTATAATTTTTGTTTTTGTTTTTCTTTCCATAAAACAAATAAAATCATTTTTTTATGATTTTACATTTTTATTGTTTTTATTTTTATAACACACCCAAAATAAAAGGAAATGGAAAAAACACTCAAAATTAAAATTATAAGCTACATCATTGGTCATTTGTTTCTGAATTAGTAAATAATAGAAACATGTTGCCTACAAAACACATTGACCAGAGATACCAAGAGCATAAATATATCATGAAAATTTTATTATTTCGGCCCTCCTTGTTTGTTCCATTCTGTCACGGCTCAAGCCTTCCAACCGTAATTAATTGCACCAAATCTGCAAATCAGGATCCTCTCCATAAAGAAATCTACCATTTCTATAATTTCAATTACAATCATTTACATAACAAATAGTATGTAATTCATCAAATGCTTAATAGTAGAAAATAACTAAAACATTTTGGCGATGAATCTATAAAACTTTGTTTCAAGGGGCACTCATTCTGTATAAGCATTCTTAATTTTCTTGCATAACACCGAGTCTATGAAAAGATTGTTCTTGCAGTTTACAACGTCAAAATTGTAGTTGAACAAAAAGCATGAAATGATCGCCCTTCATGTCTGCAAGAATACTGCAAATAATTCATCATGAAAATGCTTAAAAATTAGTGCATGACACTTGTCTCATATGCCTACAAGCGCACTGCATTCCCTAAGGTCATCCCAAGTGGAAAAAGAAAATGGCGAGCCAACTTGTCGGCAAGTTTCTTACTGCATATGTGAGGTGGGTCTCACGATCACGATGGAGATCACGGATAGAATAAACTATTGTTGTGTCCTTGTCCAAATTATCAATCATCCAAACGTCTGTCAATGGATTTCAAGGGTGCGTATTAGCTTCTAGTTTTGATCATTATCGCCCTAGAATTGGAAGTCTAGATCCATACAAAAATGAATATCGTGCAAAAAGATAAGGTTGAAGGAGAGGATTTGCATCAATCTAAACAATCATGGAGAGAATCTCAACAACCATACAGAATATTTTTAGTCAATATCATCATCGTCTTTATCGGATCCAAGTGTATCGCATTATTAAAAACAATCAATGGAGCAGATTGATCTGATTCTTCAGGCATGGATAACTCTAACGTGTTATTCTAAGTGATGAGTACACCCATACCTAACCACCTCCTTCTAATGGGCCAAAAATGAATAAGAATATGAGAATAACCAGCTTAGAGCAACAAGCTTTTAGCAGTACTCCTTCTATCGTCGACTGGTAAATTCTAATGTATTTACTGTTTTATTGCTTTTATTTGCAGATCAAAGGATGCACAATTATTATATATTTTTTTTTCCTATGTTTTCAGAAAATCAAAAGAACTTAAAAATTCAATGTGCAACTTATTAAAAATTTGTGAGCAAATGGAACAAACTTATTGAAAATTGCAAACGAGAAATATATTACGAATTTTTTTTTTATCATCAACAATTAAAAATTATTTCTGAAATCAACTTTAGGAATCCTACTTGCTGATCCTCGCGATCGCACGAAGCGCGGAGGAGAGCATACATATTTAAAAAAAATTAGAGCAAAAACGTTGTTTTATTCGTCAGACTACCTACTCTATGCTAATTGAAACTTAAAAGATTAGTTACATGTAGTCTAAATTCCAATGGATCCAAGCACGCAATTTTTCGAATGAAAAATAGAAATTTACAAGAATGAATGAATCTAGTTGTTGTAATGACAAACTAACTAAATAAAAATAAAAATGAAATTTATCTAATCGATTACTTACGTGGAACCATTGCTCGATAATTCTTTCATAGGCACATTTTTCCTTGCTCATATCTTTCTATAACTCATCTTCATCTTCCTCAATCTCCTGCTTGAATGATTGTTCGTCATCAAATATGTAGGGTTCTTCATATGTTGAATCTTTGTGCATTTCTAAAGGAGTATTTGAAACTTTAATTGTTGTCAAGATCTCCTCTTCCTGAGAAGAGGAGATCCTGACTTTCACGAGGATCTGAGTGAGTAGTTCCAAGCTAACACTCATTGTTAAGACATATTGAAAAAGGGTTCTTACAGCACCCAAATCAAAATGAAAAACTGAAAATCATACTTGCTGAAACACATGAAAACCTCTTCACAGTTGCGAAAATTAAAATTGCAGAAATTGAAATTTATACTTCCACACTTGCAGGAATTGAAATCTACACTTATGCTTGCAGGAATTGAAGCACACCCTACATGCCCTTACCCATATGTCACCTCAGATTTAGTATCATGACTAATCACACTTGCATGAAAATTCAAACTAAGCTTCAATCCATCGTGCTTCCCCGGCAACGGCACTAAAATGTTAGGCAGAAATATTGTTGTTTAATTCCATTGTAGTACTTGCCCAACTATTTAATTTATCAATCCAAGGTTTGTAGACTTACAAAGCACACGCACTATATATGTAGGACTAAAGGAGAAGTAATCTAATCCAAATTGATGAAATGAAATTAATCTAGGAAAGCATTGAAAGACTAACTAGGAAAGCAGGAAATTAATCTAGGAAAGCAATACAACATGTGAAGAGTTGAATGAAAAAAGACATATGTGAGCTCACACAATATTTCTATCTCAAATTACATTACAAGAATCAAATGACAAATCATGAAAGCATGACAAATGAAAGAATACAAATCAAATCTAAGAATCCCCTTTTCCTAATTACAAAACTAAATTATGAATTACATCCCCCTCATGAAGAGAGAACACTCTCTTATATACATGAAAGTCTTGAAGAGTGTCATAATTATAGATCCACTATTCTCTCAACTTATTCCTTCAAATCCTCCAAACATATCTTGGATAAGATATCCTATCAAAATCTCCATGATCTTCTCCTTTGAATATGCTTGAATGATTGTCCCAAATATTCTTCAAATCTTCAAAGCTTGAAGATGAAATTCGAATTTGAGGCTAGGTGGTAATATTTGAATTTGTTGAAATCTTCAAATATGCCTGCACACATCATCAAACTCATCTAAACTTGATATATAATGAAAATATGTTAATTTCTAATATTTAATCATAAATTCACTTATAATACTAAGATAAATACAATGGAAAATAATAAGGAGAAACCCAAATATCATTATGGAAATGGTATGATAAAAGGTTTATTAGGACCATGAAATGTAAGGAATAGTGAGGGGAAGGGGGGATGTAAATCTGACATTTTTGAGGCCCAACAATCCCCTACATTCACACAAACAACACTTGATCAGCCATCATCATCATTAAACAATCTCCAAAAAATATAATTTTTTTGCACTAACCCATCTTTGCCTCAAGTGCGTATCTGTTACCCCCACATGCACGCTTGTTCTTCGCACAGGTGTGCACAATGCATAGTTGTAAAAGAAATATACATGCATCAAATGTGCGTCTGTAGCAACCACAGGTGCGCATCAGTGTGCACTTGTTCTCTTCATAGCTATGCACTCATGCGTCGCTATCAGAGCAACAGCTGCGCACAATGCACAATTGTATTTTGAACAGGCACACACCCAGTGCACACATGTTTTTCCCACTCACACGCCACCGTGTGCGACTATTTTCCACATATCTTCACATCATGCGCAGGAGAGGAAAATATACTCCCGCATTTCATCACGGGTATCCTTCCTTCTCTCGCGCACTAGTGGACCCACTCCTACAAAAATCCCTTGTACAACCACCCGTATGACACTGCTTAGAAAATAAACCCTATATACTATGCAGGAGGATGAGACCACTAACCTAGCTCTCACAAATCCTATATCAGTTGGCTCGAACTCCCGTAATCGTCAAATCTCCTTGATAAATTGCTCATCAACTCACTATGGCCGCGGGTACAAATGAGGTGGCATTGTGGGCCCTACAGCTATATATCACCCCCTTTTCCAAACTTCCACCCTCAGTTATAGGAGCTCAGAACATTCATTTTTTGATCCGTCTTCAGCCACGGGATTAGGCTCTCACCATGTACATAGTCACATTCCCCAGGTCACCATCCATCCTCGGCCCCAGGGGAGCATTTTTCTCACATCAAGTCTAGGTACACATGCTCATGTTCAAAATTATCAAATAATTGTTATATGTTCTTTATCTTCAGATATTGTTCACGTCGGGTATTTGATTTTAATGTGTCCAGGTACTTAGTTCATCACAAATCAGCACATCCCCTTCATGTATATGGTTGACACTAGCATGTAGTCATTCCCTCTAAATACCAATTGCATCTCCCAGTCACACCCTCTGGCATTCATCTATAGGATCCTCACACCCATCTCTGCAGTACTATCACCTTCGTTGCATGTCAGTACTATCACCTGGTAGGACTCTTCCCCACATGAGTTGTCCCAGTCATAGTCCCCTTTACCACTTCGACACTCATGTTTCTTTCACCACTTAGGGATGGGAGTCCCAATAGTTTTATGCATTTCCAAGAAACAACCACATACTCCTTCTCCTCATTTTTCTAGCTTTCCCAAAGGAATCCCAACTTATTCCATCATGGTTCTCGTTTGACTGTGCCTCTACAATATCATTAACCCTCCATTTCATCCACAATCAGTTTTCCCATCTGCAGATTACACTCCATTCATTTACCTCATATATAAACCCACCTATGGGGCCCTCCACCAGTTCTCCATGCAACGTGTGCCCTCACAAGCCAAGCCATCTTGCATTGGGGCACTCGTTTCTATATTTGCACACATATCCCAAATTATTATTTATTCATTTGGTAATTGTACAAAGCCTTTGTTTCCATCATTTACATCACTTTTTTTTGTCACCTTTAGTGACCTTATTTTTCTGGCAAAGAAACCCCTGTCACCCTTGGTTAGGGAATTCATTACCTTCTACTCTTGTTGACATTGTCCTTAAACCCTAAGTATCCCACAGTCCATGTACACCTGATCTCTGAGTTTGTCCACTTTTTCATGCCTCTGGCACAATTTAACCCATGTCTAGTCATCCCCTTGATGCTAGATCCAGTTTCACGATTGTTGCCACTCATACTTCACATATATCCCCAGCCAAGGGAAGTCTTGAGTCTCATCGCATCTTGACTTCGTCCATGTACCTCATCAGTTCCTGATCTCATCCAATGGATTTCATGAATCCTTTTCTTCTTGGAGTCTTGTCTCCCTTTCTTTTGACATCATCATAGTTTCCAGAAGGGAAACAATAGCTTGACTCTCATTACCTTTACAATGAGGAGTCTCGAACGACACAGAGAGAACCATCATTGCTCTCTACTGTCGTTGGCCCCCATAACATTCGACATCAACACACTCTCATGTTACGATGGGTATTACTATGAAACTATTGCAGTTATTTTATATTAGTCGAAGACATATGAATTTTCTAGGCCATCAATGCATACAAGTCATCGACACTTCTTCTAGGTATCATTTTCTCTGTTCAGAGTATGTTCACCATTAGAATTGTCCTCTACCATTATCAAACCTCCCCAGAGGGCACTACAGTTATCTACCTCAGCATGCAACTTCATTTACTATCATAGAGTTTTGAGTTACATGACATGAGCATGGGGCATGCCCGCCTCGGTTGTATACAACTTTTATTTTTCCTACCTAGAGAAAGTTGTGGGTTCCACAGGTTCCCCTCTCCCACCAACGGGTCGCTCTTTCAGTTCCTCTCAGCACTCTTTCTTACAATGGTACTCTTAGTAGAAGAAACATTGATGTATTTTGGCTATAAGTATGCTCCTAACCTCACACATTAAGGGGCATCTATTATCACTGAAATTTCATCCACAAATGGTCACAGGAATCTAGCATCTCCAAACACCTATTAGTTCATCCATAGCCCCAAAAATACATTTCCAAAGGGCACAAAAACTATACAACTTGTTATAAAATTGGCATGCGTAGAAACACTATAGGAAGCATGCGCAAGTGCGTGGGCCAAAGAATCCAAAAGAGCGCACATGCACCCAATGCGTGAATGTGTACGATAAAAGATGCACACTCCTGTGAACGATGCATTTATGGTTCTTGTCGGCCCCTCACCCACTTCTAGTTAAGCTCCCAAGTCGATTTGACCCTCAAATCTGAGTTGAATCCAAGTGGGGGGTTGGTCAAAGACCTAGGTGATGCAGGAGCATCGCAAGAAGCCAGCCAAGCAACCATAAAGGCGGAAGATAGTTGAAAAAGCACAGCACACATTTTTCATGTTTTTGAAATGTTTTGAAAAATTAATGAAGCAGATATTAATGTGATAGCTAGGGGCGTACTTACATTTATATCTTAGATGTTCTAAATAGATATTGAGCACTGCTCTCATCTGTAGAATGTAAAGGAATTTATACATAATTAATGAAAGTAGGTAGATTTGAATTCATAGGTTAGATAGTTTAGAGAGTAGGAGGGAAAACAGATATAGACACCCTCACCCTTGTATTATTGTATTATTAGAGGAAGAACATTATCATCCTTATAGAGCTAAAGAAGAGAGTTGTAGAGAAAAACCCATGTATAGGAGCACTTGAGTTAATATATGAAGCTTTGACTCAATATTCATGGTGTTATGATGCTTACTGTTTACATTTACTAAATGGTATGCTTACAGTTGTTTTATTCTCTCTGTTTATGCATTTGTTTCAATGTTGTGTTGAATGTGTGGGTTCATGTTAAGTATATGAAGTCTGAGAGAGGATAAGAATGAGTTTCAATTGTTTCTCATCCTGAGAGTTCTTGCAAAGAGTGCAGTTAAATGTCCTCAAGGTGTGCGTTGACAACAGTTTGAGTTTTATCTCAAAAATCTCAGGAGAGATACCGTTGTTCTCATACCAGCAGAAGTGCAGGTGAAGTATAGAGTTGTGCAAGGTGTGTGCAAGCTAGTCAAAACCTTAAAATTTATTGACTAAGGTGAAGGTGGAAGAACTATTGTTGCAAAGAGTGCACAAAGTCGAGGACCCAAACAACCAGAGTTTATTTGAAAGATTGTTGTAAGGAGTGCGAGCAGGACCTCTCTTAGAGACTTGAGTTTGCAAGTGAAAGCTCAGGAGGGATAGTACCTTTGAAGTGTTCAAAGGGAGACGAAAGTTGAAAGCATCCCATAAAAGACAAGTTCAGGAGGGAGAACATCGATTCATCTCGCAGAAGTCATTAAGGAGTGAATCGGGTGGTCAGAATTCTCCGAGGAGAACTCTCGAAATCCCAGGGACCGTAAGACCAAGAGGAACTGCAGGGAAGTTAGGGGTTGAATGAATCTTCCACCCTGACATCAAGAATCAACGTGGACCATTGATTGTGGTCTGCATGAGTCGAAAAATCATTTCGGGAATTCAAGACCCATAAGTGGGAGTGCAGGTCAAAACCCTTGGTCACTCAAACTCTCGATCCACGAAAAGGATAATCAAGTGTGAAATTTCGGTATTTCGGGGTTTGGCATACCGAGAATCTTGATGACAAGGAACCGAAACCTTAGTATTGAAAATCCCGAAGTTGCGAAACGCGACGTGCCTTTGGTGTGAAACATCATCATTTTGGCATATCGGGGTTTGGCATACCAAGAATATTGATGACAAGGAACCGGGGAGCTTAACATTGAAAATCCAGAAGTCGTGAAACACGATATGCCTTGGGGTGAATTTCGGGATTTCATCATTTCATCACTTTGGGTGTCGGGAAGTAGAGGAGACAACGATCTTTGGAATCGAGAGTTTCAAACTCCCAGTTATTGAAAAGCTGAAAGATCCAGAGTTGTTGGATCGTGGAGGACCTCAGTCGTCGATCACATTAGAGGCGAGGTTTCGGTAATTTGGAGATCGTAGTTTTGAGAGGTGAGGAACCTTTCTTCTGTGGATCTTGTAAGTCACAAAATCCTGGAGAGTAAAAGGAAAATTCCCAAAAACATTGAAGGACAACAGTCGAGGGCCCAATCGAGTTTTGGGGTTCCAAGAGTCAAGAGACAGAGTTGCATGTCAACGCAACTCCCTAAATTACAAAAAGGAAAAAGTCGAAAGGTGGGTCCTAAGCATTAATCGGAGGATACGTGTGACATAAGTCAAGGGAGTGGTCAAGCTTCGGGGAAAATCCTGAAAGACCTTCGATTCTCGCCAAAAGGGGAAATTTCAGAAACCGAAAAAATCATAAGGGAAGAGGAACAAGTGTTGTTCGATCACTCAAGTTCTGAAAAGCTAAAATAAGTGGCAACAGGAGGCGTCTGTTCAGTGCATTGAAGGAGTCAACCCTCGTTGATGTTTCAGGTTTTGGAGGTTGAAGAGGCAAGGGGCTCGACAACAGGATTCGCAAAATCATGAAATTTGAAATCCCAAAAGGAAAAGAAAAGCCCGATCATATTTGTTGGTCAGTTGTGGAATACACCTTGTGTGTGTGGTATTCCCTGTGGGGAAATCAAAAAGTCAGTCAGACTCAGGGGAATATTTGGAACGATCCTGTGCAGATCTTGGCCTGAGGGTCGAGGTATGCACCACTAAGTATTCCCTAAAGGGCCCCTTGTTCACGCTAAAGACCGGTTGGATAATGTCTCAAATATTTGCTATAAAATGAGGCCATGGGTGCACTATGACTTCAAGAATCTCATTGTATTGTTATGCTGCCTCTATTCTCCTACACGGAACATATTTCCTTCTTGGAGCATACTAGAATCATCTCATTAAGCTATTCACCTCACCTCTTGAGGGAATAAGCTTGGATATATTCACCATTTACTTTGTAGTTTTCCATTTGTAAGAAGAGCTCTCACATAGGGGACTCAAGAACCCTCCCTTGGAGGAAGAGGGGATCCAAAAGTCCCCCTTTCTCTTTGGTGTTTTCCCACTAATATTATTTCTCCATTGGTGGCATGAATATTGGTCAATTGTTTGATTGATTTTGGTTCTAATTTCCTTATGCATTTTAGTTTTGTTTCTTTAGTTGTTGTTAGCTTAGTTATTTATTTATTTCATGTGATTGAGTCATTTGATTCATACGCTAACCTCTATCCTATCTAGCTAGCCCAACTAGACTTGCAAGTGCCCTTCTTTTGTTCATTGGAGTGATGAAAATGACACAACACTTTCCTCTTGAGGAGAGGACTTTATTTAATTCAGCACTTCACTTGTTCCCAATAAATAATTTGGTGAACTTGCATAATAGGTAGATGGTAAAATCATTAAATTCTCCAATTGCATGATGTGTTGTTGATCATAGAGGACGAACAAAAATTGTTGGTCTTGATGATGATCAATTGGAATGTGAAGTTCTCTTATGCCATCGACAACGTGTCATGTCAACATGTAACTTGTGGGTTGAATTTGGCTTAGTGAATCGTTCTCTTGGTTACATTCAGAATATATTCTATATGTCTGGCTCAAAGCCTCCTCAACTTCCAATGTACAAAACTATTCATTTTGATAAGTACATCGGTGTTCCATTTGACACAATAAATCCAAATATTGTACCTATCACACCAGTTATAAGAGGAAATCATAAACAAATTCCTCTAAAGATGGCATGGGCCCTTACGATTCACAAATCACAGGGGTTGACTTTAGAACATGTAACAATTGATATTGGAAATAAAGATCAATATGAGTTGACCTTCACATCTATATCAAGAGTCAAATCAATAAATGGTTTACGCATATCACCACATTTCTCTTTTGAGCACTATGCAAAGATGAAAAGCAATGCATATGTTACAATTAGGAAAAAAGAAGAGGAATGATTAAAGTCCATATCATTGTAACATTCAATTTAAATATTTTCACTTTACATAGAATGTCTATGTTAAGTTCTTTTTTTTTTCCTTTGATATTTTTTTCTTGAAATAATCATTTCTTAATGTTTGTAAAAACATGTAAATGTTCATTAAATCTGTATTACTTTTTGAAATTAAAAAAAAAAAATCTTCATTTTCGTTATGTTTTTCCTTTTTTTTCCAACCATACTCTTTCTCCCAAACAATTTATTATACCTTTCTACTTTTTTTTCACAGTTTTAAAATTACCTTTAAAAAAATACTTCTTTTTTACTCATTTGGTTTTTCTTACAACATTTTTTAAAAGGGATCAATATAACTATTGTATTCATAATTTATAAGCATGAATGTTTTGTTATGTTTACCTTTTTATTCCAATTGTACTATATATTTATTATTATTATTATTTGTCTTTTGAACATACAGTTATGGATAATGAAAGTTCATCAAAATTTATTTCAACAATACATAATATCACAACTCAACAACAATTTCTTATTGGAATTCAAGAGATGATTAGTAGGAGAAGTGGAACTCCTAAACACATGTTTGATGAGACCGTGGATTGTTTATCTAAGTTGAAATAAATGGTTCGTGAGTTTCAACATATTTCTGACAAAGAATCTGGTAGAAAATTATGTAGAGAATTGATCGAATGACAAAGGGGTCGTCAAGTCACTGTAGACATTAATTTGTGTTGCATATGTCATAAATCTGATTGTAATTTAGAATAGTTTTTGTTATGTTTACCATTTAAGGAATTTTTAAATCTGTTATTTTTTAGATACTATAATTTATGTACTTAAAACCATAACTTTTTTTAATAAAAAAAAAAATTGTTTTAAAGATATCGACCACAAATTTTATTATTTTGTTCAGAAGTCTATCTAATCAATTATTGTTTTCCATATATTGCAAAGCAAAATGTTTATTCACATGTCTAGACCAAACATAACCTTTATTACTCTCAAAATGTTGATATGTGTCATTCAATGTAACATAATCACTGTAACATAATCACTTTATTGATGTTTAATTGTCATTGTATTATTGATATGTATTTCCTTTTTCTTTTATACATGTCTAACATATATTATTTCCCATTCCTAATATGTTTTTGCTATCCATTTATTACAATGTATAATGTTATTCATATGTCTACAACAAACATAACTTTTATTTATTTCAAAATGTGGATATGGGTCTTCTCATTCAAGTTATTTATATTTTTATATTAAAATTGTCTCAATATGGAATAATATAACAATTGACCTCTGAATTAATGAATTTCAAACATAATCTCATGTATTTTAATGTTTCTAATTTAATGTGAACCTTTCAGAAGTCTATAATATTGATGTCAACTTCATAAAATTATTAATATCCATATTTTCCCATATGACATATTCTTTAAAGTACATTGTGACACCAACTTCACACATACCATTTTCACCTCCTCAAAGCTCTTAAATAATATTCAATTAATGGAAATTAATTTATTACTTTTAAATTACCATTATATCACATGGTTTTATATTTAACCTCCAAATATAACTATTCTAATATTTGTTTAAGACATAACATTAGCATTCAATTCTACAATAAACTTGGTTTGATATGTTACTATGGGATTTTTTCTTTAACATATCCTCCTATTTTTTCCCTCTGAAATCGTGGCAATATTCTATAACATCTATCTTTACCCAAGAATACACCTCTTCATTACACAATATAACCCTTAAGGAAAGACATATATTTATATGACCCTCAAGGAAAATCATAAATTTATACAACCCTTCATGTAATTTTGCAATGTCACTAAACCTGGCATTTCCTTCCATGCACATCACAATGTGGCATTCATGCAAAAACCATGTTTTGTTACAAAACTCTTTCCTTTTTTACATTCTGACTAACTTCATAACATTACTTGTTATGCACTTTGGGATGATGCCATTAGGTGATGAAACATAGCACCATGGTTTGATATACTCTCATATCCTCACATCACAATCTTACATTCATGAAAAAACCTTGTTACATTACAAAACTCTTTCCTTCATCACATTGAAATGAACAAGTCTAAAATATGAATGTCAACTTCATAAAATTATTAGTGTCCATATTTGTCCATCTGACATACTTTTTAAAGTATACTGCACGACTAACTTCACACATACCCTTTTTTTCCTTCTCAAAGCTCTTAACTAATATTCAGTTAATCACAATCAATTTATTACTTTTAAATTACCATTATATCACATGATTTTATATTTAACCTCTTTAAATATAAATATTCTAATATCTCTTTATGAAATAACATTAGCATTCAATTCTACAATAAAATTTCTTCGATATGTTGCGATGGGATTTTTTCTTTAAGTCATCCTCCTCTTTTTTTCCTCTTGAATTGTTACAGTATTTTATAACATTTCTCTTTACCCAATCATATAATTCTTCATCATGCAATAAAACCCTTAAGGAAAGACATTAATTTATATAACCCTCAAGGAAAAGCATAAATTTATACAACTCTTCATGTAATGTTGCAATGTCACTAAACTTGGCTTTTCCTTCCATGCACATTGCATTGTGATGTTCATACAAAAACCATGTTATGTTACAAAAGTATTTCCTTGGTTACATTTCGACGAACTTCATAACATCAAACTATTATGCACTTTGATATTATGTCACTATGTCACGAAGCATAGGACCACGGTTTGATATACTCGCATATCCTCACATCGCAATGTGGCATTCATGCACAAACCTTCTTATATCATAGAAATCTTTCCTTTGTCACATTCCGACAAACAAGTCTAAAATATTGATGTCAACTTCATAAAATTATTACTGTCCATATTTGGCCATCTCACATACTGTTTAAAGTATACTGCAATACCATTTTCACACATACCATTTTTTTTTCCTCAAAGCTCTTAAAATATATTCAGTTAATGCCAATCAATTTATTACTTTCAAATTACCACTATTTCACATGGTTTTATATTTAACCTCTTCAAATATAAATATTATATTATGTGTTTATCCAATAATATTAACATTCAATTATACAATAAGCTTCCTTTGATATGTTCCAATGAGATTTTTTCTTTAAGTCATCCTCCTCTTCTTTTCATATGAAATTATGACAATCTTCTATAACATTTCTCCTTACCCAAGCATATACTTCTTCACTACACAATATAACCCTTAAGGAAAGACATAATTTTATATAACCCTCAAGGAAAAGCACAAATTTATACAACCCTTCATGTAATGTTGAAATGTCACTAAACCTGACATTTCCTTCTATGCACATCATAATGTGATGTTCATTCAACCACCATGTTATATTACAAAACTCTCTCCTTTGTTGCATTGCGACGAACTTCATAATTTTGCATTGTTACGCACTTTGAGATGACATGACTATGAGACGAAACATAACACCACTGTTTGATATACTTGCATTGCGATGTGACTTTCATACATAAATCTTGTTATATTACAGAACGCTTTCCTTCGTCACATTGCGATGAACTTTGTAACATCTCAATACTATGCACATAGACCTCACATCACTTTTTGTCATTTATGTGCATGTCCTTACATCACATTGTTACAAACATTTCATCATATCAGAATGTGTCGAACAATACTCATTGTAGAAAAATGATGTATTATATAATAATATATATAAATAGTTTATTTATACATTACATTAGTGTTTTAATTATTTAATACATTCATACTTTAACACATTAATGTATTTTTGTATTAATTAATTAATATACAATTAAAGTATTATTTAGAATAAACATTAATACTTTAGTACAGTACATATATGTATTAGTACATAATATATTCATACATTAATATTTTATTATCTCAATGTATTAAATCATTATTAATATATTTCTACTTTGTTAATGTAGGAATACTTTATTAATTTATGCTTAATGTTTGATTGTATTAATACTTTAATTTACTTATCTAAAAATGTATTAATTATATCTTTTTATTTATGGATGTATTACTAATATACTTGATTACTTTAAAGTATTATTCTACTGTTAGATACTTTAATACTTTATTAATATTTGAATATTTTATTAATGCATTCAATTTAATAATACTTTAATAATTTATTTATACAATATAAATATATAAATTAATTAATTAATTTATATATATATATATATATATATAGATGAATGCTTAAAAACTTTTATTTATAAATGATATTATTGTTTTTATTATTTTTCATATTAGTATATTAATATATTTTTACGTCGAAAGACGTATATCTATTGACAATGAGCACAATTAATCATCTTTTAATTTAAAATTTTAATTCGATGGTTAACAATTGAAGATGCTTGCATATTCTTAGTTGTCCACCCAAATCAATGAATGTGATTTACTTTTCATAACTTCCTTGTATTTCTGAATGCATCCGTTAACCTATTTACTTTTTAACATTTACCTAATCACATTAAAAAATTACCGCAGCACTATATGATTTCCACGTTTAAATGATTAACCTTTCAGATGACCATTTAAATTTACTCAATTGTCCAAACGTTTGATTTTCTGACTACCCGTGCATTTGATTTTCTGTCTTTCCTCACCTATCTGTCTTTCCTCACCTGTCTTTACAAATATGCGGACTAAGGTATCAGTTGTAGATATCTTTGACGCATCTACATCAGTCTTTGACGTTTTCCAGACGCACAGACGCATAACTCACAGCGAGTTATAATCAGATGTATGCTAGTTATATTTACAGCCGATACTTATGTCTGCAGCACAAATACATCAGTATGTCTGTAGCACATCTACATCAGTATGTAAAATATGCATATTTACAGCCGATAGCTATGCGTTATCTTAAGCCTTAGGACCTAAGCCTTTTTAACAACAGGAGAGACATATTAAGATATTGGGCGCATAAATCAGACATCAGTAAATCGATAAAAATTTAAGAAACATTTAGTAAAATGAGTACATGTAAAAACTATACCTATCAAACAACAATGACGCCCATTAACAAGCTAAATAGATGGCATAAAAAGGGGGATGAGTTTGCCAGATAAACAAGGAGGGTTCCCATACACGCCCAGGATGTCTTGAGTGCAGAAAAAGATGAGTAATAAAAAGGGAAATGCGTTGTGTAAATGTAGTAAAGATCGCTAAGCAGGAGGAGGAAATTTCGTTGTGTGAATGCAGGTGAAATTCGCGAAGCAGATGACGGAATTTTCGCTGCGTCTAGAAGGTAGAATATGTGCGCTAGTTTCCCCCACACGCTACTCACGATTTACACCCAACGCAGAGAACATACAGCCATGCGCTGGGATTATCTGAAGCAGAAACGCAGAGGTAAGTTCGGGGTCTAAAATCGCCAGGAGGGAGCTCGCGATTTGGGTGAAATGCTTGTGCCAAGCACAACATTTAACTTCGGTTTTCAGGCTGGGTAAAGAGCTCGCGATTGGGACGAAATGATTGTGCCAAGAATAACATTTAACTTCGGTTTTCATGATGGGTAAATAGCTCACAATTTTGGGGAGAAATGCTTGTGCCAAGCACAGCATTTAACTTGAGTTTCATGTTGGTTAAATAGCTCACGATTTGGGGCGAAATGCATGTGCCAAGCACAACATGTAAATTTGGTTTCATGATGGGTAAAGAGCTCACGATTTGGGGAGAAATTCATGTGCCAAGATATGGAAACCCAACGATGGAAATGGATGGGATTTCTGAGTTAAAGGACCCCTAAAACGCTAGAAGACTAAGCGAGTGCAGAGTGAAGGAGAGGTAGATTCGCACGGACCCATCGTTGGGTCTCTCTCTCTCTCACGCAGGGTGTTCACATTTTGTTGTGTAAAGGTTCAAACAAAACAAGAAGCACTACCTCTCTCTCATACACTTGTTTTCTGGGTGCAAGGATCAACAAGATGACATGCATCTAAGCGGATTGGAGTGGGAAGAGACCAGTCATTGCAGAGAAGCACTAGAGCACTAAGAGGGTGAAAATTTGTCCAAGGGTTGGGTTAACTTCATCAAGAAAGTCGAGAAAACAATAAAATTGCAAGGGCAACAACTCCATTGCTGGGCACTTTTTGCACATAGCGCGAGGGTTTAATCACATCTAGAAGCAAGAAAACAAGCAAGGTCGTAGAGGAAGCGAGTGATAAACACGCATAAAACCATAAATCCTTCTTAAATAAGAAGAAAAAATTTCATTTTATTGAACACAACAACCGAAATCAAAATCACCAACTACTATGCCAGAATCCATTACAACTTTCATCAATATATAAATCCACATACAAATATTTTAACTAATCTATCAATGAAAAAATTTAGACATGCATACCATAATCAAAGACGAAGAATACAAAGTGGTTTTCCCATGCATGTGCTCCATCCAGCTCCTACTCGCTAACCACTGAGACCTCACTGGTACCTCCCAGCCAATTATAGGAGTACTCTTCTTCCCCCTGAGCCCCCGAGCCGCAAAGGGGCCATGGAAACGAATCAGAGAAAGCTAGCTCTCATATCGCCTCACAAGGTCTACCTACCACTCTCTAATCGAGTTGGGCATCCCAACTCCCACAAGAAAAATCAGTCAAAATATCGGCAGTGTAACCTTACGCCTACTAGCTGTGATCCATACTCATCCTCCGTCGTCCTTTTTATATATTTTTCTTAGTGATTAGTTTCCCAAACCCTCTTTAGATTCATTTTTATTAAATTTAGTTAAGATAAACCTCACTCATACACATGTCACCTGATCCCTTAGTTGCACCAAAAAATCAATTTATTAATTAATTAAATTTTCCTATTTTCCTCATCCCCCTAAAAGCATTCCTAAAAATGCTCCTCTATATCCCTTTATTCCCTTACATTTCTTAAATGACTGATGCCTTTCTTAAAATCTAATTGATTTCACAATTAGAAGATTCCAAAGACTAGATTCTCCACTATGTTAGACATTCCCCTTTTCCTTAATTTTTCCCTTTTCTTATTAGTTCATATTTATCAAGTTTAGATATAAACAACAATTTACCCTTTTAATAATTTAATCCTTCATTAAAATTTTACTTTAATTATTAATTATTGAATTTTCTTTACCCCCCTTCTTGTTATATGTCCATTTAATTTTTTTGTTCACATGTTCTACTTAGACCTAGGTTTTAAATTCACTAGGGTTGGGGACAATTTTGAAGGGGAAAATAGTTATTAAACCTTACTCATACCATCATTCATTTTAAGGTCAACCAGGTTCTAAGGAGGCATATTTTTCTAGGTACTAGGTTTATTAACTTACCAGAGTTAAAAATCGTGACATGCCCTTCAAGATGCACTACATGCTCCAAGGGTGCCACTCACTTGCATTCCTATTTTATTTGCGCGACATGCCCTTCACGATGCACTGCGTGCTCCAAGTGTGTGACTCACCTTTTGACAGATTTTGGTAGACGTCAAACCCTTGGATTTAATACTTCATTAGGTGACCTTGTGGAAGACTAAGGGCCTCTAAGGAAAAACAATCATGCCTTATTGCACCACCCTTAGAATCATCGTAAGCGACTTTCATAGTCTTCCCTCATGGCATCGTGGATATCTCGAACTAGGTAATCGTTAACCTACAGTTCAAGCTATGGCAAGAGTGCTAGTAGGTTGTGGCAGGGATGTTGTCACACCTCTCCCTTAATATCTATGGTTGTCATGCATGACCCTTTTACTCCTAATGTGAGTTTGGTTAGAAAGTTATCATCATCCTGCATCCATCAATTAAACGTGTCAATAATAACAATCAACATCATAATATCTAGTCATATGTCACATATGAAATATCAAAACATTCAAACCATAACCGTTTTCTCCCTCACTCGATCTAGAGTCCAAGGAGATCCATCAATGCCATCGACATCCTCAAACATACAGAGTCTTGCACACTCAAGAAAACCAGTCAATAGAACCTGTCAATATAAATATCATAAAATAACATATCATTAAATCCACAAACATAATCATGCTCCATAATCGAATCAATCAATCATATAGTGAACTGGATCACATGCACACAAGTGTACATAAGAATAAGTCACATCGGTTAAGTGTAACAGCAGTATGTTACATACACCCCCTCTTGTTTTAAACTTCGTCCTGAAATTTCATAGTACAGATGAAAAAATAAAGTATCTGGCAATATCTAAATGTCTAGCTATCAATAAAGGGAATTTGATGATGCATATCATATGCGTCCTCCCAGGTAGTTGATTGTGGACTATAATTGTCCTACTGGACCTTGACCTGATCGACAGTTCGACGATGTAGTTGTCGAATGTGATGGTCCAGAAAGTGGATTGGTTCCACCATGAGTGCACCATGCCCAACATCTGCCAAGAACTCAGTCAATATCATGTGTAGGATCACTAAACTAAATTCACACATGGACACAAGATAAATGATGCATCCCCCCTACTCCCCCATAGGGATACATGACCTCTCGGTCAAGGATCTTCGATTCTTGAGTCAAATGATCCTCTGAAACCTTAATGGTCTCCTTTTGTATATAAACACAGACCCTTTCATTTTCTTGGTGAAGGTCTAATAGAACCTGCAACCTTCTCTCTCACTCTCCTGATAAATCTCAGAGTACTGGATGTTAGCTCCTTTTTCTGATAAGCCCCTTCTTGATATGACCTTGGGTGATGACCTTTCATGACCACGTGACTATGGGTGCAGCCAAAATCGGTTTGGGATCAACCTAATTTTCATCTGTCAATTCTCTTCGATCCTCCACGTGTCCTCCTGCCAAAACCACGGTCTGGATTGCAGCACGCCCTCAACATTTTAAAGTTCATGCAACTCATGTCCCTGCAATGCTACGGAACCGTCAATCTCCCAATATTTACAGTGTTGTTTGAAATGAAGGTTTAGATCTGCCCTTTCAAAATCTATGGACCAGATTTGCCCCTCCTAAATCAATGGTTGTGATCTCCTTCATGATTCTGAACTTCAGAATTTTCAAGTATCAAACCCTAATTTCCTCTGTACGTCAATCTTCCAGAGTTAACGATCTGCGAACATGTGTCCTCCTCAATCAACGACCCTGCTTCTACTTCGGGTGTTTGACCTTTAAACTAGATCAATGGTCTTGCGGCCCCTCTGTCGATCAACATTTGATATCTCCTTCAGGTCTCCGGACTTCTGAGATCTCAAATCTCAAACTTCACTTCCCCTCGAATTACATGGGATTCTGCCACGCGTCCTACTGAATTGGATGGTTGAGGCTTACTTCAGGACTTTACCTGGATTTTCTAGACTTATGCCATGTCTCCCATGATCTAACGACTATGAGTTACTTTGGGACTTTACCCAGAGTCCACAGATTTACACTACGTCTCTTCTAGATCTGGCAATCCAGATTCACTTCGGCTCTTCAGGAATCGGTAGTCTCAGTTCTCAATTGAAACCCCACTACAATTTACCTGGAGATCACGATATGTTGACAAGTGTCCCCTTGCAGATCGATGACTCTTGGATCTTCAGCTATTCAGGCTTTGAGTGTTTCAACATTTCACCTTTTCCTTCCTCTGGATCTCACGACCCACCGACACATATCCTTCTGGATCTAACGGTCCAGATTCGCTTCGACCCTTCGTCTCTTCACACTTCGGGAGTCTCAAATCTCAACTGAACAACTCTCAAATAGATTTCCCAGAGATTTTGATCTGCTAACACATATCTCTTAGCGATCAACAATCAGGATCCTACTTCAGGTGTTTCACCTCCTCTCCGTCCACAAACTTCTGGACTTGTGGATCTTACACCACCTATCTTCCTTGACAATGGATGGTCCCAAACTACTTCGGGACTTCAAAACTTTGGTAAGTTCTCTCTCTTGTGTGTGTGAATCTCTAAGTCTCGTGCACCTTTCTCTTATCAAAAGGTTGTTGATCATTTTCACTATGATCCAATGGCCATTGTTTCTCCTCCTCTCGAGCTTCTGATTTCTTCCGACTTAGAAGATTTATCAGTCTTCAAAGGTCTTGACTTTTTCTCCTCCTATGAGTCTGACTCTTGGATATCGTCAACACTTATGAAACATTTTATCCCTTATGAGCTTGATCCTTAAATTATTTTGACCTCCCACGCACTCCTTGCGTTCGGGGATTTCGATAACTCGGTTAGAAGGATTTCTTGAAAAGAAATTCTTCTCACCCTCCTGGAATTCCTTTGTTCTAGTTCTTCAATTCTTGGTTGCCCCTTGACACTGTGCACTCTTTGCACCTGGTCTAAGAAATTCTTCTCTCCCTCCTAGAATTCCTTTGTTCTGGTTCTTCAATGCTTGGTCTCCCCTTGACACTGTGCACTCTTTGCACCTGGTCTAAGTTTCATTTGTTCTCTCCCTGAACTCTTCTGAGTCAATCTGAGACTCATTTGATGCACTCCTTGCATTCAATATGCACACCTTGCATACAAGTTTCAGAAGAGAAACAATTGAAAATATCCATTTTCGTCACGAAATCATACAATCAACTTCTCAAACAATCATACATGAACGAAATTAACTAAATGACATACACAGAATGCAACATTCATTCAATCACACATTTAAATGAACATATTACAAGATTTGGGACAATTTTGTTTGTTTTATTCATTTATGAAACAAATTACATAATCTTGCAGTTCTTCACTACGTCTTTCTTCTACTCTATTTTGTTGTATTGATCTCTATCTTCCTATATCATAATACTTTTAAAATACAACAACAAACTATCTAAGGATTGGCTCCACGAGCTCTCTCGTCCTGTCTACAACATATCCTATCAACTCTTGGCGGTTACCTACTTTTTCCTATTACAATAACTAACAGTTATTTCCAGATAAGAGTCAAAACTCTATATCTTCAACCCCTTAGTGTCCTATATGACTTTACAAACACGATATATTTAAAAAATGTTGTTTCCAAAAATATCTCAACAACTCGATTTACTTCTGAGATAAATGTTGATTGAAACTCTGTCATGCTGAGATGTCATATATTTTCCTCCACGCTTATGTCTTTGACTTTGAAGGTGATGCTCCTCTGTCATACTCCTCTGGTTAAAATTTCCATGGACTCATGTCCATGAGCTCCTGTACTATTTTTCCATGCTTCAAAATATCATGTTATGTGACCCAACTTGCATCTTCCATTGGATGATCTTTCCACTTCACTAAGTATTCAGGATATGTCTTCCTCTTGGTCTTCTTTTCATCTCTTTGTTCAATGATTTTCTTCATCTAAGGTTTTTCTGTTGTGGGAAATTGTTCTTCCCACTAAAATTCCTTCTGATCATCTGATTATCCTGACTCATCTCTCTTGTAAAGATACAGGTATGCAACATTGAATATCGGTGATAGCCTAACATTGTCTGGCAACCCAATTTCATAGGCATTGCCTACGAATTTTCTAAGAATCATGCATGGTCATATCTTCTTCATCTTCAACTTGTTATACGTTCCCCTTGGAAACCTTTATTTTCTCAAATGAGATAAAAATTCATCTCCGACTTCAAATTTAACTTCTCTCCTCTTTTGATCAACTCTACTCTTATATTTCAGGATGTTGTCCTATAGCTACTCTCTGACTCTATCATGGAGTTTTTGCATTTTGTTGCAAAATCCTTTGCTCCAGCACTCCTGAATTCATATTGATTCAAATCTCTCAACTTTGTAAGCCCTCTTGGTTGTATGCCATACACAATTTCAAATGGACTTTTCCCTGTGCTCTTGTTCACTAAATTGTTGAATGCAAATTTTTCTTGTGCCAGAATCTGATCCCATTGACAACCTTTCTCAATGACCAAATTTTTTAACAATTTTCCCATACTCTTGTTTACTACTTTATTCTGTCCATCTGTTTGAGAGTGATATGCCTAACTAAAGGACAAGTTTGTCCCCAACCTCTTCCATAGAGTCCTCCAAAAGTGTCCTACAAATATGGTGTCCCTGTCTAAGACTATGCTCCTCGGCAATCCATGTAGTCTCACCACTTCTCTAAAAAAACAAATTGGCTATGTATGTAGCATTGTTTGTTTTCTGGCATGGTATGAAATGTGCCATTTTTTATAATCTGTCCACCACAACAAATATGGAATCGCTCCCTTTCTGAGTTCTAGGCAATCCCAATACAAAATCCATATTGATTGTATCCCACGACCTTTCTGGAATTGGTAATGGTTGATACAAACGAGTGTTATGTTGTCTTCCTTTTGCATACTGACAAATTCTTCATTTGTTTACAAACTTCTCCACCTATTCTCTCATGCTCGGTCAATAATATTAATTAATCAGCTATGCAAATGTCTTATCATGACTAAAATGTCCAGCCAAACATCCACTGTGTTTCTCTTTCAGTAGGTTATCTCTCATTGAGCATTTTGGTATGCATAGTTGGTTTCCCTTGAACAATAATCCATCCTAGATTAAATATTTATTACATGGGATTCTGTCTCCCAACAAAGGGTTCTTGCATGCCTCATAAGCTTCCTTAAAATATGCATCTTCTCTAGACATCTCCTTGAGGTGTTCAAACCCTAAGGTATCCACTTGGAATTCCTATACAATTAAACTCCTCCTGCTCAAAGCATATGCAACTTTGTTAGTAGTTCCAACATTATGCTTAATAACAAAAGTAAAATTTTGCATAAATTCTACCCATTTAGCATATCTTTGATTCAAATTTTCTTTCCTAGTAATAAACTACAAAGCTTGGTTATCACTGTATCAAAAAAATTCTTTAGGAATTAGATAGTGCCTACACTTCTTCAAAGCTTGAATCACTGCATAAAATTCTTTGTCATATGTGGAATATATCTTCTTGGTGTCATTCAGATTCTCACTTAAATAAGAAACTTCCCTATTATCCTGACTCAAGACTTATTGAATAGCTAATGCACTTGCATCACATCTTACTTGGAATGTTTTTCCAAAATATGGTAAAACCAGAATTCGTTGTTCTATGATCTTCTCCTTCAACACTTTGAAACTTTTTTCATCTTCCTCTGTCCAACTGAAGGACTTTTGGTTCTTGTTCACGGTTTCCATCATGGGTGTACATATACCATTGAAATTTCTGATAAACTTTCTATAAAAACTCGCTAACCCATGAAAACGTCTCACCTCAAATATGTTGTTTAGTGATAGCCATTGTTTGATTTATCTCACCTTTTCTGGATCCATCTTCAATTCATTTGAAGAGAAAACAAAACCCAAGTATATGATCTCCTTCTTCATAAAAGATATTTTCTTAAAATTTATCAACAATTTCTCTTGCTACAACTTTTCCATCACTGATTTCAAGTGTCATACGTGTTATTTCTTTGTCTTACTAAAGATTAGTATGTCATCCAGATACATTATGAAAAATTTGCCTATGAAGTCTTTCAATACTTCATTCATCAATCTCATAAATGTGCTTGGTGCATTTTTCAACCCAAATGGCATGACCAACCATTCAAACAATCATTCATTTGTCTTGAATTTTGTTTTCCACTCATCTCCCTCTCTCATCCTTATTTGATAATATCCACTCTTCAAGTATATCTTGGAAAAATATCTCGGTCCGCTTAAAATAGTTTGGTTGTGCAGTTGTCTTTAGCTCAAGTTTCTCCACTATCTCTGTGGATACTATATTGTTAATGCTCCCACTGTTTATGATCACCTTGAAAAATTTGTCTTTCGCCTTGAAAACAATCCTGAACAGACTTGTTCACTGAACTGGCTCCTCTACCTCCTTCTCTGGTTTAAGAATAACTTTCCTCATCATGAGGTTCTTTCCTCCTTCTATTGCTTTTTCTTCCACATTCTTATGTGCTTCAACAATGTGTGTTTCACCTCCTCCTTCTTTCTTTCTCTCAGGACATTCCCAAGACTTATGCCCTGGTTTTCCATAGGTATAACATCTAACTTCTCCTCCTTTGGCTCTTCCTCTTCCTCTAGAAAAAGAGCTTCTTCCTCCATGTTTTCCTTCCTTAGAACTTCCACCTTTCTCTAGGTGATTATTTTGTTTTCCAGCTTCATGCTTTGGTTTCTGGAACTTTTCTCTATTGGTTCCCTTACCTCTAATTGAATTTCCTCCTCTATTTCATTGGCTTTGTTTCCTGGACAATTTATCTTCCTCTTTCAAGGCTTCTTGATAAGAATCCTCGACTTTACTAACAGACATCATGTTGATCTCCTCTTTTATTTCGTATCTCATCCCATTGATATATCTGGTTGTTTTCTCATCTTCATTCTCTTTCTTTCCAGACCTGATGTTCAGTCTATAAAATTCCTGAGTGTACTCGTTTACTAATAAGATTTTCTATCTTGGGTTATGCAATATTCTAAACAGATTGATTTGATGGTCCTTCGAGATAAATTTTACCTTCAACTTGGCGACCATCCTATCCCAGTTCTTAATTTTCTACTTACCTTTTCTCCTACATTTGGCTTGCAGTTCATCCCACCATAGCGCTACATGACCTTTTAGTCTTTTCAATGCATGCTTCACCATCTTGTCTTATTTGATATCTTCATAATCGAAGTATTTGTCCATAGCATGTACCCAATCTAACAATTCTTCAACTTCTAAATTTCCTTCATACATTGGTACCTCTATTCTTTCTCTGGCTCCTATTCTTGAAACAACTTTCAATAAGCGATCTTGTGAAGCATCCTCTGCCACATTTTCTTTGACCTCTATTTCTTCACTCTCAACTTCACTGATATCTCCAACGTCTAGTGCTCTCCACTGCACTATTTCCATGGCATCCATTCTCATTCAAATTCACCTCATTTTTTCTTCCATTTCTGGATTCGATCTACGCCTCCTAGGTGGCATGATTTCACCACGTCACCTTCTGATGCTTACAAATAGAAATCATTTTTTCTTGATACCACAAATGATATCAATTTACCTATTTTCTCCTTTGTCTTCTATATACAAACAAACTCAATATCAGCTCTAATACCAACTATTGCAGCCCCCCCACCCCCCCGTAGGGCTTCACGACCTCTCAGTCAAGGATATTTGATTATTGAGTCAAATGACTCTATAAAACCTTAATGGTCTCCTTCTATATCTAAACACAAGCCCTTTTGGCTTCTTGGTGTAGTTCTAATAGCACCCACAACCTTCCTCTTTTTCTCCTGTGAAATCTCAGAGTACTAAGCATTAGCTCCTTTTCTGATAAGCCCCATCTTGATGTGACCTTAGGAGATGACCTCTCATGACCACATGATTTTGGATGCAGCCAAAAGTGGTTTGGGATCAAACTACTTTTCAGCCCGTAATTTTCTTCGAGCATCCACATGTCCTCTTGAAAAAACCATGGTCTGGATTGCGGCCCGCCCTCAATGTTTTAAATTTCATGCAACTCCTATCCCCAAAATGCTACAAGACTGTCGATGTCTTGATATTGATGGTGTTATCTAAATTGATGGTTCAAATATTACCTTTCCAAATCTACTGACCAAATCTTCCCCTTCTAAATCAAGGGATGTGATCTCCTTCATGATTCCAGACTTTGGACTTTTCAAGTATCAAACCCTTCTTTCCTTCATACGTCAATATTCTGGAGTTGATGATCTACGGACACTTGTCCTCCTCAATTAACAGACCTTCTTCTACTTCAGGTGTTTGACCTTTCAACTAGATCAACAGTCCTGTGGCCCCTCTCTCGATAAACGTTCGAGATCTCCCTTAGGTCTCTGGACTTCTAAGATCTCAAATCTCAAAATTCACTTCCCTTCGAAGTACACAGGATTCTACCATGCATCCTAGTGAATCAGATAATCAAGGATTGCTTTGAGACTTTACCTGAAGTTCATAGATTTATGCCATGTCTCCCATGATTTGATGACTATACGTTACTTCAGGACTTTACCTGGAGTCCACATATTTACGCCATGTCTCTTCTAGATCTGGCAGTCCATATTTACTTCGGCTCTTCAAGATTAAATAGTCTCAGTTCTCAATTGAAACCCCACTACAATTTACCTAGAGCTTGAGATCTGTTGACAAGTGTCCCCTTGTAGATCGACGACTCTCGGCTCTTCGACTATTTGGGCTTTGGGTGTTTCAACATTTCACCTTTTCCTTCCTCTGGATCTCACAACCCACCGACACGTATCCTTCTGGAATTAACGATCCAGATTCGCTTCGGCCCTTCGAATCTTCGCACTTAGGGAGTCTCAAATATCAATTAAATAACTCTCAAAAAGATTTTCTTAAGCTATTGATCTGTTGACACGTATCTCCTGGTGATCAACGTTCAGGATCCTACTTCGGGTGTTTCACCTCCTCTTCGTCGAAAAACTTTCATAGTTTTCGAGCTTCTTCCACCTGTCTTCCTTAACGATGGATAGTCCCAAACTACTTCAGGACTTAAAAACTTTGGTAAGTTCTCTCTCCTACCTGTGTGAATATATAAGGCTCGTGCACCTTGGTATGATCAGAAGGTTTTTTATCCTTTGCACTGTGATCCAATGGCCACTATCGCTCCTCCTCCTAAGCTTCTGATTTATTCTGACTTAGAATATTTATCAGTCTTTAAAGGTCCTGACCTTTGCTCCTCCTATGAGTCTGACTCTTGGATCTCATTAACACTTATGAAAAGTGTTATCCCTTCTGAGCTTGATCCTTAAATTATTTCAACCTCCCATGCACTCCTTGCATTTGGGGATTTTGATAACTCAGTTTGAAGGATTTATTGAAAAGAAATTCTTATCGACCTCCTGGCCTTCCTCTATTCTGGTTCTTTGACGATTGGTTGCCCCTTGACATTGTGCACTCTTTTCACCTAGTCTAAATTTCCTTTGTTCTCTCCTTGAAATCTTCTGAGTCAATATGAGACTCAGTCGACACACTCCTTGCGTTTGAGATGTTGGAAGGTTTACAGTTGGGAGTAAGCTTGTCATTGATGGAAAGAATAGTGATGACAAAGATCAGCATGATCAGTAGCGTAGTGATAATGGAAGAGTAAAATCCATTTTAAAATTCCAGATACCGAGATTTGAAGTGTCAAAACACTTCACCACCAAAGTGGTGAAATCGCGAAGTGGAAAAATCACGAAGTGGAGTTGAAGCGTCGAAACACTTCACCATAGAAGTGGCAAAATGTGAAATGGTGAAATGATCCTAGCCATTGGATCAAGGTTTGATATGGGTCGTCAGATCCAGGAGGTGAATATGGCAGACCATGTCAAAAAGGAAAGTCATGGAGCATTGGATCAAGAGGACGTGTGGCGAAAGATCAGAGATAGTCAAAGACTCCATTTCGGAGTTTCGCGAATCACGACTTGGAGTGATGAGAATCTCCATCTAAGGATCAGTGAGATGCGAGATCATGAAAATATCAGGACCGTCAAATCATCAAGAACGAGGACCGTTGATCTGAGCTCCATCTCGGAGTCTCACCTATCACGACTTGGAGTGACGAGAATATCCATCTAAGGATTAGCGAGATGTGAGATCACGAAAAGATCAGGACCGTCAGATCACCAAGAATGAGGACCGTTGATCTGAAATCCATCTCGGAGTCTCGCCTATCATGACTTGGAGTGACGAGAATTTCCATCTAAGGAACAGCGAGATGCGAGATTGCGAAAATATCAGGACCGTCGGATCACCAAGAACATGGACCATTGATCTGAGATCCATATCGGAGCTTCACCTATCGCGACTTGGAGTGACAAGAACCTCCATATTAGGAACAGTGATATGCGAAATCACAATTTAATCATAGCCATCATATCAAGGTGTGATCTAGACCGATGATCCGACTCCATTTCATAGTTTCGTGAATCATGACTTGGAGAGGCAACATAACCACAAGAACGTCGAAATCACGATATGCGAAATCACAATATGATCTGAGTTGTTGAATCAAGATCATATCTAAACCATCGAATCATAGGACAAGTGGCAAGTGATTGGAATTTTGCTAACTTGGAGTCAACGGAGTAGGGTGTGGAAACTCGCGAAATATGAAGTGCCTTTTGGCACAGCCTATGGTCACCACCGGTGGTCACGAGAAGGAAAGGATTTAGTTTAGATAAACTCCATTTCGGGGTTTCGGGGATCGCGACTTAGAGAGTCGATATACCTCATCTCCAGATTCACGAAATGCGAAATCGCGAAAGCTCTTTATGCATAAGCGCGTGGTCACAACCATTGGGCACATCGATGGAAGATGGAGGAAGAAGCTAGAGGTGATAAGCTTCACCACAGGGATATTGAAATGTCAAATTATGAAATGGAAAAACAGGCACAAGATTCTTTATTCTCAATCCAACAGTTTAGGTGAAGTTGAACAAGATCGAAGGGCTACTTTTTTGCTTCTCAGTGTAACAGCTAAAACAAATGATAATCTTTGCCAAAGGACTCAAAGAGGACTAAGTGTGATTGCCAAAGAAGATGAAGAGTCTCAAGGCATCTTCTAGTGGATTGAGGATTCTTGATATAGGCGATTGACAGATGGAAGGGGATTGAAGTCTGTAGCTAAAAACAGAAAGGATAAGCCCGTCTAAGAAAAAGAAGACGAAGAGTATCGAATGCCAGAGAGACTGAGGAATCTTAGCATGACATCCAGTGATGTTGAACGCATGGGCAAACCGCCAGAGAAGCTGAAGGGTTACCTTGATGATCAGACAAATCACTCAACATGTGGAGAAGATGAATGCGGTGTGAGCAGGCAGAAGGATTGGGCGCATTGCATGCACAAGTAGCACAAAAGCTATAAGTACACAATACATAGAAGAGTTGTAGTTGTTGTTGGTATAGCTGTGATTGTCATTTTTGAAGGTGATTCATGCATGAATAAGGAGAGGAATGCAGTAGCTGAATTGAACAGAAGAGGAATTGTAGAGTGAATGGACATGGTGCACAGAGCATAAAAGGCAGAAGAATAGACAACGCAAGTCATGTGTACAGGAATGCAATGAGGCAGACAGAGAAACGAAATGCAACAAAACAGTGATGAGTCTGGTAAGCCATTGTTGAACATTATATCACTGTAATGAGTTTCAGTAGCAAAGATTTATAAAATAGGGTGGTAGAGAGGTGTTAGGGAGGATTTTTGTCCTCAGAGGTTCAAGTGGGTGCTTGAACATGGGGAGTTGTTGTTGGATCATGTTGTCATTGATGCCAATGGTTTGATTGATTGATGTCATTGATTGATGTCAAGTGATTGATTGATGTCAAAGGATTGATTGATTGATGATTGATGTAATATAATATGTATTGTCCTTGATGAGAAT
>ML799702.1:28973-52110 GCA_009831015.1 Picea engelmannii | reverse complement strand
ACAGGAAAAAGCTGGCTGAGAAGAAGAAAGATGGGCCCTCCAGGGCCATGCTCAAGTCACTCCTGCTCTCGGTACTCCATGTCTAGGACCATGTGGGCCTCGAGACATGATCTCCTAGTTATCCCTAGATATCGGGGATAACAGGCATGAAACAAAGAAAGCTATCTCCCAGCTCGCCTCGGACAGACGAGCTACCACTCTCTAATCGATTTGGGCATCCCAACTCCCACAAGAAAAATCAGTGAAAATATCGACAGTGTAACCTTACGCCTACTAGTCGTGATCCATACTCCTCCTCCACCATCCTTTTTATAGATTTTTATTAGTGATTAGTTTCCCAAACTCTCTTTAGATTCTTTTTTATTAAATTTAATTAAGATCAAACTCCCTTGTACACATGTCACCCGATCCCTTAGTTGCACCAGAAAATCAATTTATTAATTAATTAAATTTGCCTATTTTCCTCACCCACCTAAAAGCGTTCCTAAAAATGCCCCTCGATGTCCCTTATTCCCTTACAGTTCTTAAATGGCTGACGTCTTTCTTAAAACCTAGTTGAGTTCACAATTAGAAGGTTCTAAAGACTATATTCTCTACTATGTTAGACATTCCCCTTTTCCTTAAGTTTCCCCTTTTCTTCTTAGTTTAGATTTAGCAAGTTTAGATATAAACAACAATTTACCGTTTTAATAATTTAATCCTTCATTAAAATTTTACTTTAATTATTAATGTTTGAATTTTCTTTACCTCTCTTCTTGTTATATGTCCATTTATTATTTTTGTTTACATGTTCTACTTAGACCTAGGTTTTAAATTCACTAGGTTTGGTGACAATTTTTAAGGGAAAATTAGTTATTAAACTTTACTCATACCATCATTCATTTTAAGGCCGACAAGGTCCTAAGGAGGCATAGTTATCTATGTATTAGATTTATTAACTTACCAAAGTTAAAAATTGTGGCGTTCCCTTCAACACACACTACGTGCTCCAAGGGTGCCACTCGCTTGCATTCTTGTTTTATTTGCGCAACGTGCCCTTCAAGACGCACTACGTGCTCCAAGGGTGCCACTCGCCTTTTGACTGATTTTGGTAGACGTCAAACCCTTGGAGTCAATACTCTGTCAGGTGACCTTATGGGAGACTAAGGGCCTCTAAGGAATAAGGACCCTGCCTTATTTTGCACCCCTTAGAATCATCATGAGCGATTGTAACATTCTTCCCTCACGACATCATGGATCTCTCGAACTAGGTAATTGTTAACCTATATTTTGAGCCACGGCGGGAATGCTACTAGGATGTGGCAGGGTTGATGCCACACCTCTCCCTCAATATCTTTGGTTGTCATGTGTGACCCCTTTACTCCTAATGTGAGTCTGATTAGCAAGCTATTGTGAGGGTGCATCCATCAACGAAACGTGTCAGTGATAACAATCAACATCATTATATCTAGTCATATGTTACATATGTAATATCAAAACATCCAAACTATAACCATCTGCTCCCTCACTCGATCTGGAGTCCAAGGAGATCCAATGATGCCATCAACATCCTCAAACGTCTAGAGTCGTGCATACTCAGGAAAACCAGTCAATAGCACCTATCGATATAAATATCATAAAATAACATATCATCAAATCCACAAACATCATCATGCTCCATAATCGAATCAGTCAATCGTATAGTGAACCAGATCACTTCCACACAAGTGTCCACAAGAATAAGACACATCAGATGCGCACAAGAGCGGTATACATTAATTTTATTTTATTTTATTTTATTTTATTTATTTATTTTTACTAGGGGAATCGACAACTCGCGGTTCTCATACTCGCGTGACACAGGGTCGATACCCGTCCACTACCACTATAACCCCAGGTGTGTCACACAACCCACAAGCATGGAGCACAAGTAAATGAGGGTGAGAATTGAACTTGAGACCTCCTTTACATATTTCCTTCCATTTACACAGCACTTGCCAATCGGTCTACACCCTTGTGAGCTTATTCATGTATTATTACTTTATTAATATTTTAATATTTTATTAGTGTATAATAATGTTTTATTTCATTTATACTTTAATGTACTTATATTACCTAATACTAATACTTTATTACTTTAAGTAGTATTGTATTTTTTTAGACTTTAATACTTTTTGTTAATGTATATACTTTAAGTAGTATTTATTTTTTTAGACTTTAATACTTTTTTGTTAATGTATAGATGTTTTATAAATGTATTTAATTATATGACTATTATATAAATGTATTTTTATTAATTAATTAAAACATTATACTTTTTAATACTTTAATTTATAAATCACATTAATGTTTAAATTATTTAATACATTTAATACTTTAACACAAATTATTATAATCATTAGTTTATACATTTATTTATATATCATTAAAATATTATTTAAATTATACTTTAATACATCTAATATATATATATATATATATATATATTTTTTTAAATTAGTATTTGTATTAGAGTTTTTTAGAAAAAATTATAAACTGTCTATGGAGTCTAAACATGTGTGGCAGCAGTGCCCATCTGAGAAACCACTGCTGCCACTTGTCCAAAAATCAAAGTGAGATATGCAAAAAACTACGATGTCGCGCAGGGCGAGGTGTTGAAAGCTAAACTAAACTAAACAGAGCAGGCTTCTCTGAGCCGGTTGTCTTCCCATGGCTATCTAGATAGAAGCATAAGTGAAAAACCTTAAATAAGAAAAAACTAAAACCCTGGACCGAGCCTTGGCCCCGCGAAGGCTTGGGTCTTCTTCGTTTTGCCTCTGTCTCGATTCGCAATTGCTTGACGGAGGTCCTGTAGGAAGGACACAAAATTTTCCACACAACTCTGACGTTCAACATCCTTCTTCTGTAGTTTGAGAAGTGCAGACTCGACTTCCACCTAACCCCTGGTGAGGTTGTGTAGTGAATCCATGGTCGCTTCTCGGTTAGCGCATCTATCGCAGGCGAATAAGAGTGGAGAGGGAGACTGGTGAATCAGAAGAGGAGGATTCAAGGGGGTTAGGGAGCAGAGGCAATGTCAACACGGTGGCGAGAGGGAGAGGGTGGAGGACGTGGGCGACGAGGCGGCGAGGGGCGCAGAGGTGCGTAGCCCAGTGAATTCTCAAGGGTGTCAAACCGCTCTATTCAGCAGTCGTAGGGGTTCAAGAGTGGGGAAAGGTCTAGGGTGGCCTCTTGAAGATGTTCTTTGGAACTGGGAGCTATGATAGGAGCCAAGACGAGGATAGCTTCACTTTCAAGTGGAGGGTCAGAAATGGGTGCCTCCCTTCCCCTAGCTCCATACCAGGATGCCCCTCTCCTGGACTTTCCTCTCAAATGGGGCATAGTGATGGTTGTCGTCGGCCTAGGATGGATAACACGAAGGAGAAGCAAAAGGGTGAGGCGCAAGCCTAAGGTCTTTGTAGCCGAGTGCAGAATGCTCCAGGAAGGATGGAGGAGAATTGGAACTAAGGAAAGCTGGTGAAGGAAATGGCAGAGGAGTAAGTGAGGAAGATCGCGTCCATGCTCAGCTTTAGGGGCGCCATTGCTAAGAAGAGGATGTGACTGTTGAGGCGACCTGCATGGCACCATGAAGTTTCCCACACTGCAAAGCTTCCAAATCATGCAACAGGCTCGCCGCTAGTGTGGTCTCAAGGGTGACGATAGTTACATTAAATCCATGAGGTGATGGTATCGGGGGGGGCAGATCTGATCAGGCGCCAAATGGTTGGTCGTCTAGCCAGGTGGCCTCCCCGTGGACTATCCACATTTTATGCCTGGTAACACCCCATCCGAAGAATCCATCTAATATATTAATTTATATATCATTAATGTATTATTTAAATTATATATTTAATATTTTAATGTATTTATTTTATTATGTTGTTATGCAATTACTATTTTGTTTCTCAAAAAATCATTTATACTTTATACTTAATTATTTATTAATATCTCCCAAGATGGGGTGACACGGAGGGTGATGCGGCCACGTGGGAGTTAGCCGGGACGTGGTGTTAATGCGTCTATCGGCTCACATCACCTCGCTCATTAATTTGGCATGTATAAGCGCAGGTGCATTCAACAGCCGAGACCCCTCGCGTAAGGGAAGGGTACCCGCACTATCCAGCAAATTTTAATGGAGGAGGTGATGGTTGTAGTTATGGCAGTTGGTATGACATTTGCGCTCATTGTGCGAGTTGCAAGTCCAGGTAACAAAGCGCTCCCGAAGACCTTCGTTTCACAGACGCACCAGCATTGCGGCAGTTTCTCTCCCGTTCCACTGGAGCGGACGCTGCTCTCGACCACCTCGCCCACCCTCAGCAGCAATCTGACTCCAATTGGTCGCTCCTGGATCATCCGTTGGAACCTCACCATGCCAAGAATCAGAGGGAAACCACAAAGGGGAGCGGCGTGGCATACAGCGGAGTCGCGGTGCAAGAGGAAGGCGAATTTTGAAAAGGCAATGGCAATGGCTGCTAGGAGGCAAAGGGAAAGACCACGCACGACTCCAATGGCGGTCGTCGAGGAGGTGATCCCGGAAGGAGGCCTGGAAAGCCCTCCTGAGCACACCCTATTCATGGTACCGGAAAATTGGAATCCGTGCTCGCATTTTGGCTCGGTTAGCATTCCTCAGACGGCAAGCGGCATACGCACCCAACGTGACATCGGCGTAGAGAGGTCTTACTCTCCCTGCTATGTGGAGGAAGAAGTTCCTCCCAAACCCACCAGAGGAGCAGAGGGACACAAAACGCAGGAAGCAAAAGCGGCCACCAGCGAGGAGTTTAAGGACAGCCAACGCCCGGAACAGCCACCTTCAGTTGACTGGGGGTATCTCAATCTCGTCTTTGAGATGAGAAATCTATTAGAAGACCAGGTCTTTCGCATTGCGAGATTGGAACAGCGGCTCGACATGTTCTTTGCAGCGCATTCTAGAGCCACGCCAAAGAAACAATGCCCGACATGTGCCCAAGCATACTCATTTCCAGCAAGATGGAGGCATTCCGCGGTCGACGACAATCACCCTGGTTCCGAGGTTATCTGATGTTCAGACCTAGACTTTGCTTGTGGTTTTGTTTTAATAGTTTATGCCTTAGGACAGATAGCTATCAATATTTCTTAGTCCTAGGTGAACGAACCAGTTTCATGCCTATGCCTGCTAGTCCCGGTTTCCTTCGGGCGGGACGTAGCAAAGTTAATTTTGTTAAATTTTGTTTATTCTGCAACTATGGTGACACATGGACAGGGGTGCCCAGCTGTCCTGATTTCCTACTCAAACGAGACAGCTGGCATCACCAACAGCTATGTATTTTGTCTATGATAATATAATAGGCTCCAACCCTTTTTACTTAAAAATAAAAAAAAAAAATATTTATTAATATTTAATTTATTATTAAATATCAATTAATAATTAATAGTTAATTTATTATTAATTAATAATTCTCAATTAATGCATTACAAACTATTTCATACATTTAATCCTTTTAACATATTATTCGTTTATACGTTATACTTAATTATTTGTTAATGTTTAATTTATTATTAAATATCAATTAATAATTAATAGTAAATTTATTATTAATTAATAATTCTCAATTAATACATTACAATTTATTTCATATATTTAATCTTTAACATATTATTGTAATAATAATTTTATACATTTAATATTTTAACATATTAATTAATACATTTAATCTTTTAACAAATTAATTAATACATTAAAAAATATTTATATATTTAATCCTTTAACATATTATTGTAATAATTATTTTATACATTTAATCTTTTAAATAATAATTATTTTATACATTTAATCTTTTAACACATTAGTGTAATCATTATTTTATACATTATGTAATAATACATTGATACACTGTAAATTATTTAATATATTTAGTATATTAATATAACATTTAATACATATAATAAATTATCTATACATTTCATACTTTAACATATTATTGTAATAATAATTTTGTACATTTAATATTTTAACATATTAATTAATACATTTAATCTTTTAACAAATTAATTAATACATTAAAAAAATTTTATATATTTAATCCTTTAACATATTATTGTAATAATTATTTTATACATTTAATCTTTTAACACATTAGTGTAATCATTATTTTATACATTACTGTAATAATACATTGATACACTGTAAATTATTTAATATATTTAGTATATTAATATAACATTTAATACATATAATAAATTATCTATACATTTCATACTTTAATTTATTAATGTATTTATTCTTTCTACATTAGTTTATATATCATTAGGTAATAATACATTTTAATCTATTAATGTATTTATTCTTTTTACATTAGTTTATATATCAGTACGTACATTTCATACTTTAATCTATTAATGTATTTCTTCTTTTTACATTAGTTTATATGTCATTAGGTAATAATACATTTTAATCTATTAATGTATTTATTCTTTTTACATTAGTTTACATATCATTAGGTAATAATACATTGATACATTATAAATTATTTAATATATTTAGTATATTAATATAATATTTAATATATAATAAAATATCTATACATTTCATACTTTAATTTATTAATATATTTATATATCATTAAGTAATAATACATATTTATTTTTTTTACATTAGTTTATATATCATTAATATATTTATATATCATTAAGTAATAATACATATTTATTTTTTTTACATTAGTTTATATATCATTAGGTAATAATACATTGATATACTATAAATTATTTAATATATTTAGTATATTAATATAATATTTAATATATAATAAAATATCTATACATTTCATATTTTAATTTATTAATATATTTATTCTTTTTATATTAGTTTATATATCATTAATGTATTATTTAAATTGTAAATAATGACATTATATTAATAATCATTAAGAGAAGCTTTCCAAGATCACCATACTTTTGTTAAGTTAAGAGGTTAGAAAGGTTGGTACTGTGATAAATATTTTGAAAATCAGATCTAATATGGGTATAGGTTGGACAATCTAAGAGAAAGTGCTTTTCATCTTAAACCTTTTTAATGTCACAAAGGTGATACACTCTTTTATCCCATGGCATTTTAGGAATTGACCAACTCCCAGTTTCACTATGGAGCTCGTGAGAATTTGTTCTTATCTTAGCAATGCTTATTTTTTTCTTTATGCTTGGCAAAATAGATAGATAATTTTGATCTTCTAGATTAGGGTTGATTACATCTTTATAATACCTCAATTTTCTTTCTTCCTCTAACTCTTTATCACACCACATTTTCTCTTTAAATTTTGATTTGATGTTTTTTTTAATAGTATCTTTATTCTGCAAAATTGTTTCTTCCATGATTCCTCAATAGTTTAGCCAAGACCGGGCATCTTTATGCCATCCTCGCTTGAGTCGATGGTGGTTATGACTTGATTTTGAAGCAATTTTAGGTAGCCTCTCGTCTTTCATGTTTTTTAACTTGTTCTTATACATTAGGTATCTAGTCATAGCCATGCTCTCAATGGGGGAGAGGCTTGTTTCTAAGAGGAGAATGGGATAGGGTGTATTTCCTTTAATTTTGAGATTATAGGTTATAAAATTCTTTTGTATTTTCTCTATCTTTCTCCAGCATTCACGAGAGATACTACAACCCCAGACTTCACATCCATAAAGAATAGCAGGTGTTACAAGAGTCTCAAAGAGGAGTTTCTTCTGATCCCAACTAAAAAGATCAGCTGATTTACAATTGTTTTCAAGCCCATAATAAGCTTTCCATCCCCTAATAATCCTTTTCTCAATGCTATAATTCTAATTGAGCTTATGGTGAATATCAATTCCAATATATTTGTATGAAGTCACTTCCTCCAATTTGTTGTTGTCATATACAAAGGTCATAAGGGATCTTATTGGATTTAATAATCATGACCTTAGTCTTATCAATATTAACAGTCATATTCATATTGGAGAAAAATTCCTTGAGGATTCTTAGTTGGTTTTCAAGATCACAGGGACTCCTTGCCATAATAACGATATCATCGACATAAAGAAGAAGATTGATGACTATACTAGTAAGAGTAGGGCCGACACAACCTGTTTTTTCCAAGCATTCTTATAACTTGTCAATGTATATGCCAAAAAGGGTAGGGGACAAGGGACAACCTCGTTTAACTCCAATATTGTGGTTAATCTCTTTTGACCAGCCCTTAGTGTTTTTAAACTTATCAATAACGTTCTCATACATCCTTATTGCAACAACCCTCAACTCGAGAGGCACTTTTATCTCTTCCAACCTATTCCAAAGGTTTTTCCTAGGAACCATGTCAAAAGATTTTATAAACTCAACAAAACAACAAAAAATATTGGTTTTAGTATTGCAAAACTCCTCTACAATGATCCTAAAGGTAACAATATGGTCCACAGTTGAATGATATCTCATAAAATCAGCATGGCCTTTAGCTCTTTTACCGTGACTTTCTAGCCAAAGGCTAATCTTCTTTTCCAAAATAATTCCATAAAGCTTGGCTAAAATATGGATAATCATAATGGTCTTATAATTAGAGGGAATGTTTCTATCCCCATTTCTAAAAATAGGAACAATGAGGCTTTGTGTCCAGGGTTTAGGGAAGCCCTCCTTCACTGCTAAATTGAAGAGCTTATGTATGTGAGGGATAAGGATTGACCCTCCAATTTTAAAAATTTCATCTTGGTAGCCTTCAATATCCTTAGCTTTCCCATTTGCGAGCCGCTTAACCCCAAACACTATATCATCTAAAGAAAAAAATTCTTCCTTTGTAGGGACAATAGGAATGGTGTCCATGGAATTAGGGAACTCGTAAAGACTTTTAAGGTAGGAATTCTGGTCCCTTAAGGGAATCCTATTATTTTCTTTAGTATTGCGTTTTAGAATTTGGTTCCAGAACTTCTTAGGATCCAACTTGTATAGTTGTGAAAGTTTCTCATGCCTTTTATTGATATAGTATCTTTTTTGCTTTTTAATTAGGGCTTTTTACGTATTGACTATTATCGAGTTTTAAAGGCTCATTAGAAGCATCCCTAATGTATTTCCTAGAAATTTTACATTCTTTATCATACCAAGGGTTGTTCGTTCTATTATTCTTTTTATAGGACACCTCGAAAGAGAACTTGTTAATAGAAGTGGAAAGGGTAGTTGTAAAATTATGATAGAGTTCTTCAATGTTGTCCTTATAACTTAGGAGGTTTAATTTCCTATTTAAATCCTTTGAGAAAATGTCAACTTTACTTTTGTTAAAGCGCAAATTCCTTTGATTATCAAAATTCTCTTCAATGGTGCTCCTATGCATGGAAAACTTTATAGTTAGGGTTAAAGTTTTATGATCAGAGTCAATCTCATGGTCATTTAAAAGGTCAAAAGTCATTATTTGGTTGGAAACAGGGATATCAGATATCACATAATCTACAACACTACTACCTATCCCATGAATACAGGTCATCTGGTTGGAATTTGGCCACTTCATTACTCCATTGCAAATTATTAGGTCTTTAGAGCTACAGAGCTTGACCAACTCAGTGCCAAACAAATTCTCAATTGGGTCTTTAGAGCTTCTTTTGTAGCTATTAGATAAAACAAGGTCCTCATCTAGCCATAAAGGATTATGGTTGGAGTCATTAATTAAAAGAGTAGCATGTTTAGTTGCATTCTTAGCATTAAAGTCTCCTAGCAAGAGGATATTACCTTCATTTTTCAAATTATAAATATCTTGTTCTAAATTATTATAAGGACAATTTTTATCTAGATTATTTTTCGTATAAAAAGTAGAATTAATAGGTGCAAAATAACAAATTTCTATATACATCTTCTTAACATTGGTGTCTGAAATTTCTATCCAAATGTATTGATTAAGAGGGTCAATCTTATGAAGTTGAATGTGAGGAGAAATGCTCTTTCTAATATAACAAGCTATGCCTTCTATCCCTCTACAGTGGGATTTTCTGTTCCATGCCGACCACAAGACAAATCCTTCCATGTTGGGGATCTTAGACTTCTCATGCTCCCAAGTTTCAGCTAGACAAATAATATAAATATCACTCGGGATCCAACTTATCATAGGACCTTTGCACCATGGAAAGCCATGACAATTCCAAAAAAGGATCCCTAGTGTCCAAAATTCTTATTTATTATTATCTTTTTGGTCTCTATCGCTAACAATAGTTTTTTTATTTTTAATTATTGCCCATTTTCCTTCTTGTCTTCTTTTACCTTTTGAACTTCCTTCCTTAATTCAACTTGGTCTTCGGAAATGAGGTCTTCATTTATAAATATTCCTGACTCTTTTAAGATCAGAGATTTACTAAGTATGCTATATTTATGGTCATTACAACTTACTTTGACACGGATCAACCTATCTTTGTGATCAATTATTTTTCCTAGCCTCTTTGCTTCTATAAGGTAAGTTGTATCAATTTGTGATTTATTTTTTAATTATTCTTTTACTATTGCTACTGTATCCTCCTCTTGTTGTTCTTTTATACCAAAAATTATGAGGCTCAAGGATCTTTTGTTACGCTCATGGTCCATTTCAATTATCTTATTCATTTCCTCTTTTATGGGTTTGATATCCAATTTGTTTCCATATTAGTGAGGGTCAAATTGTTGGTTAGTTTTTCTTCTAGCTCTTTAATCCTATCTCTCAAGTTGTAATTTTCTTTGACCCCTCCTTCTTGGGTTGATTGTTTATATTTTTCCATTTCTTGAATTTTATCTTTCATTGTCTACAATTCACTCTTGAACCATAAGAATCTATCCTCTATTTGAGTTTGAATGGTATCTTTAATTTTTTTATCAATCATTGCTTCTAGCTCTATTTGGAGTTTTATGTCTCTTTCTTCACTCCTTTTTTCTAATGTTTCTAACTCTATTTGGATTTTGGCATCTCTCTCTTCTCTTGTTTTTTCTACTATTCCATATAATCGTAAAGGATCTCTAGGGTGATTTGGCCTCCCCTTGTTAGGCTGAGTTTTTGGAATAGGTGGTGGAGTGCTCATATTGAAAAGAAGAGAAAATATATATAACAATTATTATTATGGATTGACTTTATCTCTGAAATCAACTTTTACTTATGGAACTTAAAATAAATAAAATATATTTAAATCTCTTCACTTAAAATTAAAATTGAATCAAAGTAAAAAGTGACTCACCTCATTTCAGATGTCCAATTGCTTAACCTTTTGAAGAAGCCAAAAATAATTTCCGGAAACCTCAGATTATTCTGGGTAAAAAAGGTAAAAACCAAATAGAAGTATTATTTTTGTTCAAAACCCTAGATATATAATCTTAGAAATAAAATATCTCCTTAATAATAATAATAATAATAAATAAATAAATAACAAAGAAATATTATTATTCTCGTTCAAAACAAACAGAGATATAATTTCAAAACGGCAAAGTAGTATTCCCATTCAAAATCGTTGAGAAATATTATTTCCCTTGAAAACCACAGAGAAATAATTCAAAACCGAAGAGAAATAATTTCAAAACCGTAGAGAAATAGTATTCTCATTGAAAACCACAGAAAAATATGTTCAAAACCGCAAAGAGGAGTCCATATTTTAATACATCCATATTAATAATATATTTATATATTTATATTTTAGGATGTATTAATACATTATTATTTTATTATTATTATTAATGTTTTATTATTATTTGAATACTTTAATAATGATTAATGTTTTACTTTATTAATCTTTTAATATAATTGTAAGTTAACAGAGAAACATTGACAAAATACACAAAGATATAGTCATCCTAAGCCACCAAAAATGTTGTCGTTTTACCAGAAACCAGCATAGTTTGGAGTGAAATGAATCTAGGAAGATAAGCTAAAAAATTGTTTTTCCCTCTGTCCTGCCCAAAGGAAACTAGGAAAGATGGCCATAGTTCAAGTTTACATTTAGCAACAACATGATGAAATAGAAAACAAACTAGCATAGGAGAACTCAGATACCCGGTGACCTATCGCCATTGCCTTTCTGCCATGTGGATCTGGTTGGGATGGCAAATGGTTGCACACACATTGGACATTTCCTCTTTGCTGGAGCATTGGAGTACGCGTCAAGGAGCAAGTCCAGATGTTGTCCCATGAGGAGGGCTTTGTGCTCCTGGTCTTCCATGTGGCCTCGGAGTTCGAACATTAGATCCAGATGCTCTGCATGAAGGAATGGACCATGCAAATCATTATTTCCTTCCTCGTTGAAGGTTTCGTTCCCCACTTCCACGTTCATCCCTGCTCTAGCCTCGATCATGTTCATCCCTGCTCTGGCCACATCCACATTCATCCCTGCTCTAGTCTCGTCCACATTCGTTTATGTGCATGCATTGTCCCGAGCCTCGTCCTCGCTCGTTGCCTTCTCAGCATGGCTGGTGGGGCTGTAGTCACCCGTCCACAGTACCTCTTCAACAAATCAAATTGGGAATTTGTCTGTTGGCTCTCCCTTCAAACCGCTTCCAACCTATATTTAAGGCACCGTGGCTTGGAGTTTCAGGGTGGTCGCTAAATCCTCTAGGTACGGCGTTTCTTCAACATAACAGGTTGGAAAATCATCCGCAGTGCCTCCCTTCAGACAGCTTCCAGGCTCAATTTCCATGGTGTGTGTGTTGCGTTCTGTCCCAGGCTCAGCGATAATGGCATGGAGTGCCAATTGGTCAGCTCGTGCTCTTTGCTAGAGGATGGAAGTCGCCATTGATAGAGCGTGCTCCAGGTTCTTCCTTTTTTGTCTCTGCTCTTTGTGGGTGTACCAGGCCGAGCCTCGGCGAGGTCTGCCTTGCTTCCTTGTCATTGCTGATAAGGGGTGGATAGAGATACAGAGAAAATGAACCAAAACTGCACCAGAGCTCCCAACCGGCGGGGAGGTCCAAAACGAGAGTGAACCATCTCTGTCCAGGCTCTCCAACTTTCAAATTTCCAAATGACAACATCGCATGGCTTCCTATTAACCCTATCATATTGAATGCAGGTTGTGCGAGTGCATTCGCGCGACGGAGAAATCCCTCCTCCATATAGCGGCTGTAATGGTCGGCTACCATCATAAATGCGGAAGGGATGGGGAGCGACCTACAACATTTAAGTTGTGGCTTGATGCTGAGCCATGTGGCAAGGCATCGCCACGTATCACCCCATCCGGGGAATATTTTATTAATTTTATTCAAAGTTTATAAATATATTTATTATTTATCTAATTCTTTAATGGTTAATGTCATAATGTATTATTATTATTTAAATTAATGTTCTATCAATTTATTATTACTTTAAAGTAATAATGTAATAGTTTAATATTTATTATTTATCTAATTCTTTAATGATTAATGTAATAATGTATTATTATTATTTAAATTAATGTTATATAAATTTATTATTATTTTAAAGTAATAATGTAATAGTTTAATGTTTATTTGTATGTAATAATGTTTTTTAATATATTTTTACTTTGTTAATATTACTAATGTTTTAATTTGTTTGTACTTTTGCAATATATTCATGTGTAATGTATTTTTTTTAAGTAATTAATATAATACATTATTAAGGTATTTATTCATCAATATGTTATATTTATACATTATACATTAATGAATTTTGTTAGAAAAACAGGACCGCAGAGCAATAAAATAAAACAAATGCGGAAACAAAACATAGAAGATACACAATACAAGAGAGACATAGATTTACGTGGTTCACCCAGTGTGGGCTACGTCCACCAGAGAAATTGTCAGGTCCTTTCTTTATTATTATCCAGCAAAATGAAGGGATACAACCTACAGCAAATCCCGCTGTAACTTCCTCTTCTTTCTCTCACAGTCTCCTCTCTCAGAATACAATACTCGCCAACATACATAGCCGCAATACATTTCCCTCATAAAAGAGGGTTTCCTTCTAGGGAAAAAAACCCTAACATAATCTCTATCGTTAGATCTGCGACCTTATAATGAACGGTCCATATTTACAATGAAATTACAATATACTTTTACAAGGCAATTTTTGCTTCGGGGGCTTCGCCCCCGAACCCCCACTTGCCCCCGGACCCCGCAAAGGGGGTACCCCCTCTGCATTCCCCGCGTGGAAGAGTGTACATACTTCTCGGGTGTAAATACTTCATCAGGTATAAACACGACTCAAAGTAAAAGACCTCTAAATCAGGAAGATAATAAGGCTCCACAACCAACAAATTTTATTTTAAATGTTTTTGTAGTTAATAACATTAACTAATTAAATATTTAATACTTTAACATAATAATATATTATTTTATTAATGTATTAATTAAGTGATTATTAATATATTTATTAAATGTATTAATATTTTATAAATGTATTAATTAATTAATTATTAATATATTTATTAAATAATACATTTATATTTTTGTATATCTATATAATATTATATTAATGTATTAAAAAAATATAATTTATATAATATTATATCAATGTATTAATAAAAATATAATTAATATTTTACATTATATATATATATATATTTAGTACAGCTTGAGTGGGTCTAATGGTTGAGAACATGTGTTTCCTCTTAAGAGGTCACAAGTTCAAATCCAGAGTGGGTAGGGTATGTATACCTCCATAGACTTTACCAGTAAAATCCCTGTGTGGTGGCTTGGTCGTGACCTTAAAAATAGATTATTATTATTATTATTATTATTTATTATTATCATGACATACTCTCTTATTATTAACTTATTTTTTATTTACTTTATTATTTTGTTATGTTATGTAATATTTTATTTTTCATTAATTAATTTTTACTTTGTAATTAATTATTAATTAATATTTAATTTATTATTGACTTCAATTAATAATTTATTTATTATTAATTAATATTTTTGAATTAATTATTTATAATTAAATAATAAATTATTTATTTATTATAATTAAGTAATTATTTATTATTATTCAATAAATTATTAATAATTAATTTAAATTAAGTAATATTTTATTATAATTTAATAAATTATTAATAATGTGTTTCAAAAAAGTATTAATAATAAGTTTTAAAAATAGATTACAATTACTTACTAATTATTAGTTTTAAAATGGATAAATTTCTCGAACCGCTCTACGTTTAGGGTTCACCCTTGAATCCACCCGCCCTCTTCTCCAATGTTGCGGCCATGGAGGCTGAGGGAGGGGGGCTTTCAGCCCCCTCCTACAGTTTTCTCACAGCAAAGGAGAACGACTCCAATCACTCCAAATGCCCGACCTTAGAAATCCCAGAGGGCATGCAATAAATAATCTGGGAGGAAGAAATGTCGAAGGAAAAACTAATGAAAATCGATCAAGAAGCCAGTCACCCAAAAACTACTCGCACTTGGGAACCTGGCAAATGCATCCCACAAGCCCTGATAGCTCCTAAATACATAATCAGCTCTCCAAGAATAGAAGATCAGAAATAATACATGAGGGATTTCGCCCTGATAGGGAAATTCTTCAGATTATGGCCTTCAGAAAATGACCTGGTCAAATGGATTGAGCACTGGTGGAAACCTAAGGGTTGGTATGACCTTCAACTAGGATCAAAAGGCTTCTTTATGATCATACTGCATAACCTAGAGGACAGAAATCGAATCTTCGAAGGAAGGTCGCACTTCTATAACTCAGCAGGCCTTTTTCTTTGTTTCTGGATGGAGAGATTCATCCCGGAAAAGGATGACTTCACCCACGCTCTAGTTTGGATGAGGTTATATTCACTCCCATGGAAATTTTGGCTGGAAGAGATCCTCGTAGGAATTGGTAACACCATTAGCATCTACATCAAAGCCTTGGAGGCGACCAGATAATGAAGGTACACTGCTTATGCTCGCATTTATGTCTATTTGAATATTTTGAAACCACTCCCAGCGCCATCACCCTAGATTATCAAGATGACAAATGGTCCCAAACCCTATATTATGAGCACATCCCCTTTCATTGTCACAAATGCCACGATCATGGACATCTCTTCCGCAAATGCCCTTTAAATAACCCCCCTAAGCCTTTTCTGAAAGATATTGACAAATCCAAGAACGGTTTCACCTAGGTCATGGGTCGGCATAGACATCAAGCTAAGAGAGAACCCCTCCAGGACCCCCCTATACCCCCTACCAAGAACTCCTTCAAAGCCCTTCAAACCCCCTCGAATACCCCCTCCTCTTCCACCAACCCTCTGACAACCCATGCAACCAGTCAAAACTCTGCCATTCCTGACCCCCCTACCCCTTCTTCCTCAAAACCACCAGTCACACTGACCTCCCTTCCTACTAATATTGGCCCGGAAATGGGAGATCTAGACACAGACCTAGAGGATCAAAAGCTAGCAGGTATAGATATGGCGCATCTGGAGCAAGCCTACCATAAGAAGAAAATGTATACCATACCAGTTGATCAGCTATGCAAAGTTCATGAAGTCTTTCTCAACTCTTTTGTAGGAGGATCAGCCCGAGCCAGTACAAATATAGGAATACAAAAAGAAACCTCAAAGGAACAACGCAAGCCCACAAAAGATGAGAAAAAGAGGGGCAGAAAACCAAAACACCAACTCATTCAAGATGTTGGTAACTTTCTCGTCAACTTAGGTCAAATTCATTTGATCTCAGACAGCTTCCCTCCCCTCCAACCCCCATCATCCTCATGAATATACTATCTTGGAATATAAGGAGCCTCAGCGTAAAAATCAAACAAGGTTTGCTCAAAGAAAGAATCAAGAAGGAACAACCAAACATACTTCTTCTGCAGGAAACAAAATGTGCAGGAGAGGAAGCGCATGCTATTCTTCAAAGATGTTGGAAGCAGGCCCAATAGGTAGAAGTGGACACCAGGGGGGTAGATGGAGGCCTAGCCATGCTCTGGAATCCAACCACAGTTCTACTTGATAGTTTTTTCACCTCTAAATGGACCATCATTGCCTCCTTTCACCTTATTGGCTCGAACAAACAAGGCTACATCAAAAACATCTATGGACCCCCCAGACCAGGAGACAAGGAAGATTTCCCCCAGCACATGGAATGGATAGTGAGCCACATAGGCTCCCAAAGGTGGATCCTTGAGGGAGATTTCAACATGATCACAGGGCTGGAGGAAAAAAAGGGGGGCACTCACACTCTGGGAAATGATAGTATGCTCTTCAATTGCACCATAGGCCTTCTGAAACTCATTGATGTAGGAACATACAATGGGCCTTTCACATGGTCCAATAGACACTCGGGAGCCCAACACGTATCCAGCAGACTATACTATTTCCTCATCTCATAAGCCATAATGATGGACGGACTCGCTTGGAATGCCACGGTAATCGACACCCTGGGATCGGATCATTGGCCAATTCTACTGACTATCAACATTAGTGGTACCCCAAGAAGAAAACCTTTCCTCTTCAAAAAATTATGGTTGACACAACTAGATTTCCAAGAAAACATCAAGCAATGGTGGGAAGAAGTGGCCATCCAAATAGGGACCCCGATGTATCAATTCCAACAAAGGCTAAAAAACCTCAAACACCATCTAAAATCCTGGAAAGTCCACCTTTGGCAACATCTTTCAAGCACAGGAGAACCTCAATCAGCAACTGAAAATACTCCAATAGCATATCCAAACACAAGGCCTCACGGATGTCCTAAAGAAACAGGAGACTCTCCTAAACAATCAGATCACAGAAAGAAGGGAATAGGAAGAAACACTCTGGAGACAAAATTCCCGCATCTAATGGCTAAAAGAGGGGGGGAAACACCAAATTTTTCCACAGATCCATGGTTCAATAGCGCCTAACAAATCTCATCACTCATCTAGTCTCAGAGCAAGGAACAGAGATTCAAAAACATGTTGATATAGAGAAGGAAATGTTCTCTTATTACCAAAATCTTCTAAAGGAACCCACAGCAGATTGCTCATGGGATATCGAATCCATCCTCAAGAACATTCCCAAGGAGGTCACTAAAGAGAAAAATGATGCCCTCATGATACCGATCACTCAGGAAGAGGTTGATCAATCTCTTAAGGCTACCCCTCTAGGAAAATCCCCTGGGCCAGATGGCTTCACTTCATATTTCTTCTACTACTATTGGGGCATCATCCGTGAAGATGTCTGGGAAATCATCGAGGACTCCAGAAAATCCGGAAAGGTCCTCCAAGCCCTCAATGCGACTTTTTCACCCTCATACCCAAAGAAAACAACACTACTTCTCCCTCGCACTTTAGGCCCATTGACCTCTGCAATGTCATCTACAAACTCCTAACTAAGATCATTGCAACTCGCCTTAAACTCATTTTACCATTCCTAATATCCCCATAACAATCCATTTATGTGGAGGGAAGACAAATCATGGATAGTGTAATCCTGGCTCACAAAATTATCCACTTGCTACACTCGACCAGAACTCAAGGTATGCTCCTAAAACTCGATCTCTCTAAGGCCTTTGATAAGTTAAGCTAGAGCTATTTAAGATCAACTCTCCTCACCTTTGGTTTTGATCCCATTTGGGTCTCCTAGATTGTCAACCTTACCTCTTCAGCCTTGTTCTCCATCCTCATCAATGGTGTTCCCTCCAAACCCTTCTCCCCCTCAAGAGGAATAATACAAGGGGACCTGCTCTCGCCCTTCCTTTTCATCCTCATGGAAAAAAGGTTGAGTCGCACTATCAAAGAGGCCATCAGGGATAAATTGCTCTCTGGCCTCACCCCCCATGGAATTTCTCCCCCCATATCGCACAGCTAATTCGTGGATGATATGCTTCTAAAGGGAATGTCTATAGCCAAAGAATCCCTTCACTTCATATCTATCATCGTCCTCTTCTGCGAAGCTTCAGACATGGAGGTGAATTTTACCAAATCCAAAGTCTTCTTCTTCAACACACCTATTGAGATCCAAAATCACCTCACTCAAATATTGGGTTTCACTCGAAGAGTTCTCCCTCTTGTCTACTTAGGAATCCCCCTCATTGATAATCCACTAAGAAACGCATCATGGGACTACTTGTTGTCCAACTTTCGAAAGAGACTCTCCCTTTGGACCTTCTGTTCCCTCAATCTGCCTGGTCGCCTCATCCTCCTCAAGTCAATCCTTCAGGCTCTCCCTATCTATGCCTTCTCTGCCATGGAGGCCCCAAATTGTATCCTCAACACCTTAAGAACTATTCAAAGAAACTTTCTCTGGCAGGGCAACAAAGAAGGGCACAAAATATCCCTGGTAAGCTAACAAAAAGTCTATAATCCAAAGAAAGTAGGGGGCCTTGGCCTCAGAGACCCAACCATTCTCAACAAGGTCCTCGGTGATAAAATTTGGTGGATATGGTTAAATATACCCCAAGACCTTTAGGCACGTATTTGGAGGAAAAAATACACTCCTACAATCCCAGAAAGAGAACTCATCAGGTGGAGTGGTCAAAGCCTAGGTTCGTTCATCTGGAATGTGGCCAGGAATAATCGAGGACTCATCACAGACCACTCTTTCTAGGAACTACAAAGTGGGTCTTCGGCTCTCTTCTAGAGTGACTCTTGGCAACAAATCCCAGCCCTGAATACTGATATGAATCTTAGTACCCTCATCCCCTTCATAAATGTAACAAAACTCCATAAAGTGGCATATTTCTGGAACCCAATTGTTCTAGGGGAAATCTGGCACACCTGTAAAAACTCTCACGAGAACCTAAACATACCCCCAGAGATAAACCTCCATCCTATGTAGGAGCATCTCGACACAAGGAAAATTTTAATTCAACAAGGGGAGGATATTCTCAGATGGGGACACTCCACCACAGGTACCTTCAACATTTAAGAAGCTTACCACATAAAATCAGGTCACAAAATCTTACCTCGGGAAGAGGTTTGGGGCAAGATTTGGGACACGAAATCCTGACCGAAAATTAGCACCTTCCTCTGGCTAGTGGTGCACAACAACATTCTCACCTGGGACAATTTAAGGAAAAGGGGTTTCATCAGTCCTTCCTAGTGTCAGTTATCCGGCTTAGAGGAACAAACTCAGAACCATCTCCTAAACTTGTGCACCTATAGTTCGTGCATATGGGATCACAGTGCCAACATTATGAGAACAGTGGATAGGAACCACACAGGTCTTAGCGAAACTATTGAATAATGGAGAATCTCGACCTTTCAATCCCCTATCCTCAATAGAATCGGGTAGTTGTTATCGGGCTTCATTCTCTAGCAAATCTGGAAAGAAAGGAACAGACAAATCTTTAAATCGGTTACCAGGACCTAGAGAGAAGTGTGGACCACAATCCACACCAACATCAATGAAACAATCTCTTTGCATCCATAGATAGAACAAGATCTAAATGGCCCACAGAACGAGAATCACATCCTCAGTGCCTGGCTACTCAATCTCTACCCCACCCCCGACAGGCATGTTGTTGTTGTAGGACGTAATCTTAGCCCCACTCAATGGGAAGCTCCACCCATAGGCTTCTACAAACTAAATTTTTATGGGGCCTCCAAAGGGAATCTAGGACCCGTAGGCTACGGAGCAGTCATCCGAAATAGTAAAGGGGAAATCCTCTATATCATGGAAGGTAATATTGGGCACAACACCAACAACGTTGCGGAAATATGGGGCCTCCTATATGGTCTACAAGTGGCCACAAAGAAAGATATTTTCCCCATCATCACAAAAGGCAACTCGTAAATTTTTATAAATCTCCTCTCACATCCACTCAACAGGGAAGACCTAGAGAAAATCTCTCCAAGATGGAGACTCATGAATGGTCTTTGCAGAATCAAATCAACACTCCAGCCTCATTGGGTAATCCTCCCCTCCCATGTAAGAACAATGCCAAATCAAGTTGCTAACTTGTTGGAAAATTTCAATGTCAAGTTGGAGGAAGGAGTCTTCTCATGCTACCCATCCACCAATCCCTCTCACCCCACAGTCATTTCCTATAGGAACATAGCCCACACCAAAGATCGACCCTTGGATGGGGTGCTTCTGAGCCAATGACATGCTCACAACACGAGGAGGCCACCTGTGATCCAGATTATGTAGGAACACAATGAAATACAGAAATACACATAAATGCAAAGATGCAACGGAAATAAGACTTCATTTCATTAATAACAAATGACTGAAATATGCTTACAGACAGAATGGAAATAAACTAGCTAGGGCGCTGGTAGCTTATCTCTGAGAAGAGATGTGGCTGCTACTCGCATCCGTGAGAAGTTTATTACAATGAGGATCTAGAGGCCTTTTTACAATAGACGAGAATTCCAAAAGTCATAGACATCCAAAAACCTAACCCTAGGAGATGAAGAGCCAAAAGTCATGTGGGCCCCGTTTGGGTAAGTTAGTACATCAACTTCCCGGGGTCGTAACTTTTGCATACGATCTTCGTTTTAGGCGTGTGATAGCTCGTTGGAAAGGTATCGACGAGGAGATTCATTTTGGGGGCTTAATCATGCCTTCAGCTATCATTGAGAACCTCGATCTCAAAAAACCTTCATTTAGGCCCTCAAAATGGCCCCAGAAGTTAAAACCTCCTATAAATAGTAAATTGCCAAAATTGCCAGAAAATTGTTTTGAGCCAGTCGGAAAAGGTGGGTGGCCACCAATATCCACTTGGATCAATCCTCCCTCCTTAGGAAGCAATGGTCCCCATTGCGTTGAGTTCCTCCACGAGATGAGGAAACTTCTATTGAACTTGGTCCCTGGTGAGCCATTTGCATTGGTGAAGGAGTTGGCCTGCTTTGACAACTCGATATAGCGGTATCCTTTGTTTTCGGGTGTGCTTGATTTGTTTATCCATGATCTGATCAGTTCTGGCTTGTTCCATGCAGTCTAGATTTAACTATGTTGGTGTGAGTTGTTTTGCCATGTTAGATGTGTCTAGTAGAGGTGGAAAGTAGGGTCGAAGGCGGTCCACATTGAACACTGGGTGCAGACCAAGGAATGGTGGAATGCTAAGATCAAAAGCATTTTCCCCTATAGCCTTGGTGAGGGTGTACGGCCCATATCGAAGCGGACGAAGCTTGCGGTGGGGTCCAGTGAGGCGCTCCTTTTGCAAATGAAGCCACACTTTGTCGCCCACTTGGAAGTTGTGTGGCACCCGATGTTGATCATGTCGTTGCTTGTACTTAGCATTGGCTTTGTCCAAGATGTCATGAACCTGTTGGTGGATGTGTTGAATGTGCTCAATGAAGTTGTTTTCCTTATCCGCCTCAGACTAGACATGAGCTAAATCTTCCTGAGTAGCCACAAATGGCATGGCTATGTCAATGGGACATAGTGGCTGGAATCCCAAGCCCACTTGAAAGGGGATGTGGCTAGTTGAGCTATGGAGAGCCCGATTTTAGTTGTGTTGTACATAGGGGAGGCTCTCATCCCATGTGCATGGATGCTTTGAATTGTACATGCACAGAATGTGTACGATCATCCAGTTGACGACCTCTGTCTAGCCATTAGTTTGTGGATGGAAAGTTGTGGACTTGGTGAGCTTGGTGTCCAACATCGACCAGAGGCTGGACCAAAATGTATTGAGGAACCTACTGTCCCGATCTGAGATGATAGATTGTGGGATCCCAAAGTGTACCCACACTCATTCAAAGAAGAGTTTAGCAGTGGCTTCTACTGTGATATTCTTCTTGCAGGCCATCATAATGGACATCTTCGAGAATCGGTCGACGACCACAAAAACATAGTCATTTCCATGCTTAGTAGAAGGAAGACCCGACATGTAATCCATAGAGATGGATTCCCAAGGTCGATTGGGGGTAGGAAGCGGAGTATAGAGGCCTTGCTTCTTGATGGTTGGTTTGGCAATGGCGCAAGCAGTGCAAGACTTGATGTACTTCCCCACATCTTGTCGAAGGTTCGGCCAATAGAAATACTTTTGCAGTACTGCCACAGTTTTCTCGACCCTGAAATGCCCAGCGACTCGACTGTAGTGTGCCTCCCAAATCATCTTGGCACTCTCGCTTGAAGGAACACAAAGGTGTCCCAAGTGACAAAGCAGGGCATCCTAGAGATGAAAATTGGGAACTTGCTTACCCTCCAAGAGTGTATTGTATGTGTGGCCGAATTCTGGATCACTTGTGTAGAGAAGCGTCCAATCGGAAGTCTCGTGCCCACAAGAGTTGAGCACAGTGGTTAGCGCCATGATGGGTGGTCG
>ML799701.1:173148-217270 GCA_009831015.1 Picea engelmannii | reverse complement strand
ACCCATTTATTATATCTAACTACCATAGTGGGTCTTATTTAATAATATAGTGGACCTAGTCCACCTTACATTGAATGACCTCCACTATTATCACTATGGGCCCTCTAGGCCCCCCCACTACCTCTCTAGCTACCTTACATTAGCTACCTTACATGGTGACATATCGAATGTCAGTGATAGTTGAAGAGGATGTAGCGGGGCGTGGGTTGTTCTGAAATTTCTGGCGTATGGCCGCTAATTTCTACCAAAAACATGGCAGTGATGGGCAATGATGGGTGTAATGGCCATATTCTAAACAAGTAGCACACGCGAATTTGGTCCTCAACCCTTTACTGCTGGAAGGTTGGGTGGTAGTAGGACTAACAGTAGTGATGGGTGTTGTGGGAATTTGATTGATGGGGATCAAATTCCGTAACTCCGGTAGTGATGGGCAGTTGTTGGTTTGGTGACCCTCTTTCTCACATAATGCGCAAGGTGGTGGAATGCGTAGAGGAAGTGGAGCTGTGGGCTCCTTCTTCTTTCGACTGCCCCCAGCTGTAGCAGGGGGGGTAGGGAGTATGGGGGTAGTGGGGGTGAGGACAGGAATCGTCATGGGGAGGCCTTCCTGTGGGCGAGGGACCATCTCAGGTGGATGTAAATATCACACTGGGATTGCTAACACCATATTGGGTAGTGTGAGTGTTGCGGCTACCTGGAAAGCTTCTATACCAGGTGGAGGGTAAAAGAAGGGAACTTGAGTGAGGGCTCGGGGAACTGTCTCCCAAATGGGATTAGGCCCTTGAGGGGGTGTGGATTCGTGGACCGAGGGGGTCGACGAGTGCGCAGGAGGCTCCGACTGGAGTGGTTTTAAGACTGTTGAGACGTTAGGAATCACTGAAGCCTCCTGAGGAGGATGAGCATCCTCTGTGTGAGTTCTGTTAGAGGAGATGACACATACTTGGTTAGGGGGAAGGAGTGGTGGTGCTCCATGGTATGTCTCTAATAAGGATGGATCTTTGAAAATCCCAGGACCCATCTCGATGAGTGGATATGCGTCTTTGTTGGTGTGAATGAAAGGAAGAATGTTATCGAGATTGGAAGATGGGTTTGGCTCATAATGTGAGACTTGGTCGATGGTCACAATCTTTCCGTTGTGGGGGAACATGATTGTCCGAAAAATGGATGATGCCACTGCCTTCATAGCATACATGTAGCTATGTCCAAACAAGATATTGTAATCGAGTGGGGCGTCGATAACTTCGATGTCAATGAGAATGGTTTTTCCCCCGAGTTCCACGGGGACATTTTGGAAGAGCCCTTCAGGAGATGATGGTCGTCCGTCATAAGCTTGTAGTGTGATGGCGGAGGGTATGAGTTCCGGGGAACAGAGTTTCTGCCATACTGTTTTGGACATGATGCATGTAGATGCACCATCATCGATGATACACCAATGGACGGTGATGTTTCATATTTTTACTGGTATTTGAATAGCGACCAAGGTGAGAAGACAAGGTTTATAGTTATCAAGGTCGAAGGTGATAAGTCGAGTATCAGCAGGGTCGACTGCCCCTAAGGTGGAAAGTAGTGATTTCCATTGCGTAAGACAAGTCTGGAGGACTTCCAAAACTGACATGGCAGCCGGGGATTGTGCTAAGTCATCTACCAAGCTATAGTTATGAGCGGCCCTAGCCTGTGGGTTATGAACATTCCTGTGCAAGGGAATGCGAGGGATGTGCAATGGTGGTTCGGTGGAAGGGCGAGGGATCACCAACGGGGGTCCCGTTGGTGTAGGATTTGTCTCGGAAGAGATAGGAGTAGACTCAGGTGGTGTCTGATACTGACGATTGCGTGTTTGCAACAGAATTTCCTCCTCACTAGTGAGGAGAATTTTCCATTCTGCTGGATGGTTGGGATTGTGGTATTGACCCACTAGAGGTGGGGGATGCTGCATGTCCTTTTGGGTGTTTATCACACCTTGATGTGGGATAGGATTTTGTAGTACGGTAGGAGGGGGTTTCTGTACATACTGTTGTGGTGCCTGTTGAGGGGTAGTTTTTGCAGGGGTATGGGGAAGACTACTCGAGTCTTTCAACCATTTGAAATCAGCGATCTGGGGGCAATGGTGAGTGTAATGACTGAACTCGCCACAAAGAGCACAAGGGTGGATGGTTTTAATATTATTTCGCCCTTGGCGTTTGTTGTTATTGCCCCCTTGGGGGTTTTGGTTCCCTTGGTTCTGGTTGCTCCCAGTGGGTTGGTGCTGTGGGGGTTGATTCCCGCCTGGACCTAGGTTGTTGTTATTCCTATTCCATCCTTTCTTCTTGGCATTGTTCGAAGGATTGGCTGTATTCAACTGTTCAAAATTTTGGTATTGTTGAGCAGCAGAGGGTTGAACAAAATTTACCCTCGCATGTGGATGTGGGGGAGCCATGGGTTGTGGAGGACCAGGAAACGGGAAGTATGGATTTTGTGGTGGTACCGATCCATAAGGTACATAGGAAGGCTGCGTGCTTTCCCTAGTACTATAAGATGATGTTGAGGGGGTACCACTGGTTGTGGGAATAGGTGGATGTATGGGAGGTGCCGGTGGTGGTCCACTAATGGGTGGAGGTATAACAACCAGATATGGCTGTTGATAAGGGGGTGGGGGGTAATAAGGAGTGCCCCCATATGCCGGCGGGTATTGAGGTGTTCCATACATCGGTGGTGGTTGGGGTTGTGGACCATGGTGTGTGGTGGTACCTATGAGTCCGTCTGCTGAGTGAGACATCCCAGGTTTGTCTTGGCCAAATGGCACAGGTTTTGGAAGATCAGGAAGTACTGTGTATAAGTATCCCGACTGTGCATAAATGAGGTCATATTGTTGAGCCTTGATGATGGCTTCCTCTTCAGATTGTGGGAAGGTGGAAGCTATATCCTTACCAAGGAGAGCGACAAGTGATCTAAGAAACCAGTCGAGATATTGCTGCTTGGTGGTTTCTGCTTTACACAAACTACGTCGCCTACGCCACTCATGAATGTGGTCAGCGATGTGGGTGGCTGAGGTTTGTTTGAAGTTAGATAGTAGTTCTAGACCATTGTCACAACAGATGGGTAATTGGAAGAAATTTAAGAATGCTTTGGCCAAGGACTTAAAGGTTGTGTGGGATCCTGATTTTTCTTCGACATACCATTTGGCTGATGGGCCAATGAGTGTGCATTGAAATAATCACAGTTTGATGGAATCGTCCATAATGCTATTGGAAGAACATCATAGATGACATTTCATGACATGGTTGGCGGGGTCATCCCCTGCCTTTCCTTCAAACTTTCGTATGTCTGAAGGAAGTTTGGTTGGCATTGCAGGCCATGTGGCGTCATGCAATATAGGATCATTGGTAAGCTTGGTGAGATCTGGTATGTTGAGAGAGGCCAAGTATGGCATTTGTAGTGGGGTGGGAGGGTTAGCTTCAGCCATAGTGTGTTGTGAACCTGAACCTTGATGGGGAATAGGTGGGTTGGTGCTCCCTCCTTGAGAGGAAGTGGGTCCCTCGCTTCCGTGCAAAGGAGAGCGAGTGAATGTATGACCTTGGGAAGTGGACCCAAGTAAGGTAGAACCAAGCAAAGCTGATACAGGAGTGTTTGAAGGAGGTACTGATGAGCAGGTATGACCAGATACTCCCCCTAAAATAGGAGGAAGGTTGAGCAAGTGTCGTGAACGACGGGGGTTCTGTGGTTCCCCTATGATGTCAGACTAGTTGTGTGAATGTGTGCAACAAGTGGTGAGAGAAATATAGAAACAAGAGTCTTTGCTGTGACTGTTTTGCACAATATATTTATCAAAGTCAAACTGTAATCAGATGTGGATCATATATAAATGAAAAAATAAGCATATATGTGGGTAAGAGGGTTTTGTCCGTGTGGAGGAAACAAAAGAAAGCAAATGCTCGTGTTCTAGAAGATGTAACGTCCTTCCTCTCAAATAGCACTGGACCTTCCAATAGTACTCAACAGTGGGGTTTGAAGTTACCGGAAGAGACACTAGTGAAGGATGGAATAACTGGTTATAATGAGGGGTAGAGGGGGCAATATCCCGAAAGAGCTGGCGATACTTCCCAATAGCCACACAAAATCCAATCAAGGTGCGATTGCAGCCCACAATCTCCACCTGGGTAGATGTCCTAAAGTTGGTCACTAGGTACCTCGGTCCAAGTGCAACATTTAGATTTTCGACCTAAGAAATGGGTCACGGGATGGATTCCGTCCAAGAGGTGGGTGCCTCAAGGGGAGACGCACAGAAAAACCAGACCTCGGCCTTTGACCCTTCACGGGTATCTCCCTGCCTTATGGTGATTGGAACACTGGATTTGGAGGATTTGAAAGTTCCCTATTTGTCAACTTCTATGTTTGAAATTGTGAGAACTAGATAACGGGGAGTTATTTGGATGCCTATCCCCGAAATCCTACCTAGACTAAAAACTTCTTTTGGCACCTCCTATGGAGGAAAACTTAGTGAGTTGTTTAGAAAGTTTTTAGATGAAGTTGTTTTGTGAGGCTGGGGGTGAAAACCAACCTCGTTTGATTAAAAGTGGGAGTGGATAGTTCTATCAAGAAAAGATGGGGTGTTTTTAGAATCCCTTGGGAGGAAATCTACTTAGACCTCCACGTTTCGAGAAGAGGCTATGTGAGTGAGAAAGTGACTTTTGTGTGTGAGTGAAAGTGCGCCAAGTTTTAGTTAATTAGATGTCACCTTGCTGCATGTGGACATCGCTTGGTCCTTACAAGAGTGTGATTACCTAATTAGCTAGATGTCATTGGTACAACCTTGTGGAATTTTTAAAAGCCCTAGGAAACTAGGATGTGGACATGTGGTCCGTTACTATCCTTTAACTCCCTATGTGTGAGTTAATCTAGAAAAAACATGAAACTATCCTAGATTGAACATGTGGGCATGTGTGGGCCCGTTACAAACCTTTAACTCTCCTAGTTTTTTGATCTAAGAAAGCAAAATTCCAACCACTATCCTACTTTTGTGACATGTGGGCATGTATGGGCCCGTTACAAATTTAAGATATGTTTGAAAAATGAAACTAAGAGGGGTCCCAAAAGGGCCTTTGTCCTCTCCTAAAGGTTTTGAAATTTTCGTTTAAGGGAGATGAGATCGTTTTCGCAATCCTTTTCTGGTTCTCAAGATCGCTTGATGGCGCAAGAGAAGAGCATACTCAAGATTGCTACTTTCAACTTCTAGTCCCGAAAATGTGAGTTTACATGTGATTAAAATTGATGTTCACTTTAGATTATAAATCAAAGCAAGCCAACCACGTGGCAAAAAGAAAATAAGGGAAATTGATTTTTATCCACGTAAGTGCCTATGTTTGTTTGACTATCCCCTTTATAAGTTGAGGGGTCTGAGTGGTGCAGTATTTAGAGCATTCATAACATCATTATTAAGAAGGAAAAATGACTTTCCCCACATCCAAGACCTTACAATGTGAAATTTAGATCAAATGCGCGCCCCCAGTGCATACACAGGCGCACAGAGCGCATGGGTGCTATCTGAATTGAGACAGAAAGCGCATGCGCGCAGAGGGAAACTTTTGAACAGGCGCATGCGCGCACGATGCGCGTCTGTGGGGTGGAATACCCGCACGCCTGTGGCAAACGATCGAGAGAAGAAATATGGATGGATTTCTCTCAATTCTCCCTTGAATTGACTGGTTGGCAGGTCGGCCTAAGCCGGTTTGTGAACCTGCAAGTTAATGAAATCAAAAGGAAAGAAAAATAGACCCAAATGAGGGAGGAATTGATACCAACTCCCCAGTATGGTCGCCAATCTGTTTGCACCCAATTCGTCACTCGGTGAACAAATAAAGGGTGTTTACATGCCCAGTTGGGTCTTGCTAGGCATGACAGTTGTAGAGGAAAGAGTTAGAAAAATAACAATTAAACTATAAGCAGGAATTAAATTAAAACAAACTAAAACTATGAGCATATGAAAAAAACAAATAACAAAGACAACAAGACCAATATCACCAATGTTTTTGAGTTGGTCTATTGATGAAATCAAAGAACAATGAAGAAAGGGAACTGTGGTTCCTTCTTCCTCCAAAGGAAGGCTCTTGAGGCCCTCACAAACTTGCTCTCCTTACAATAAGAAAATGAGAATGATGGTGAAAGAACTCCATGCACATTCACTCAATGGAGAGGTGAATGGCTCAATGAAATGGTGCTAATGAGTTATTGTCAAGGAGTGAGTCCTTAAAACAATCTAAGCAGCATAACATTACATGAAATTCCTTGAGAAAATGATGTTTCTTCATGGCTTTTTATAGCATGGCATTGTGTGATTATGTAACTCCTTTGGGGTGTGAAAAGGGGCTCTTTAGGGCTCAATTAAGTCTTTGACCAGCCTACCATGCGGGTTCAGCTCAGATTTGATGTCAAATCGGCTTGGGAGTTGATCCATTAGTGGTTGGGAGGCCGACCAATTTCAATAAATGCACTGTTTAGCAGGTGCGCGGGTTTTTGCGCCAACAGCTGCGCATCGTGCGTGTATGCGCGAATGGTACATTGTTGTTCCGCGCATATGCGCGCGCACCCAGATTCTGTAAAGCGCCCTTCAATTTTTTGGTTACTTTGTATAGTTTTTGACCCTTTTGTAATGCTGTGAAATTAATCCAGTGCCATGAATGACCTCATTCCTGTTTTGACGATGCTGAGTTCTTGTCGCCATGTGCAGACGAAATTTCAGTGATAACACCTGGGTTAAGACTAATTGATGTAAGACGAAATAAGTTGTTTCATAGTCAACCACAAATGTATAATATAGGGGTGTGATGGATATTTAGCTTAAACATTGGTAATCATCATTAAATTAAACATATAGATGTAACATATATAAACATGTTTGTTATGTTGTTCATTCCACTTACTTATCTAATTATAATTCTATCAAATTTCTAGTGTAGTAAGAGCTACATGCAACTTAGTCCCTATAAGTCACGTTTTTCTGCAAATGTAATGACACCTTTTCACTAACAATGTACTTTTGAATAACTTGATGTTGATGACGTCATTTATTAATATTGTTGATGATTCCATTTATTATACTTGGCACTAGTATTGCATAGAAAATCATGTACCTATTATTGGATATATTAGATTTGTTAAACTAAATATGATACATTTTTTTGTTCTCTCCAAACATGGGAAGTCTCATTTGGCATGAAATGGTTAAATCCACATCAATTAGAGACAATAGAAACCCAAGTACACTTAGAAAGTGTTTTGTCCAATATAACTATGGATAACTCTTTTGTAATTGTGATGGATACAAGGAATCTTATGATCCCATGTATGCAAAATTATGAAGGCCTTAAACATGTTGGTCAAATAGGTTATGAGAATTCCAAGTTTGTGAAAAGAGAAAATTATATAGAGGATGAATGTTTTAGAGGTATAAGTGAGGTCCCTACTTCAAATATAGGTAATGAAAAAAAAATAAAAATGGCGGTGTGGTGGTTGTTGACATCAAAAGACTAATGAGTCTCCAACATCAACATTTTCAACCTTCCGCGGGGCTAGGCAAGAAGAAGCGAGAATATCACTCTAGGATTAAAGCCGCAGACAAGAATGCGCATTGAACGCTAGGCTAATTTTCTCCTAACATACAGTCCAAGCATAGATCCCTTTGCCTTATAATTTTTCTTTTAGCAATATTTAATTTTTATTTGATTTATGATTTTATGGTATTTACAATTCAATTATTTTTATGTGAGATTTTATACAATTGGGGTAATAAAATTAAAATTAATAAAGGAAAGACAAATGATAAAAGTAGAAGGCAATGTTTTTCTTTTATTTTAGCAAAAAGTAAATTAAAGCAAAGTTAACTAAACACTAGAAAAGTTAAAAAAACTAAGTTAGATTTAAAGTAATTTAATTAAAAGAAAACCTTATTACATAACATTAGTTTGAAGAATATAGAGAAGTAACACTTTCTTGATGATATAACATTTTTTTATTTTCATTTAGAAGTTAGGATGACTAAGACATAATAAATCAAAATAGTAAAAAAACAAAAGGGTTTATATACATTAAAATATTTAATGAGTGAAAGATATTTACATTTAAAACTTTTATGAATTTGTTCATTTTCCTTTTTAAAGTTTAAGATATAAAGAAAAAAAATAAAATAAAAATAAACGAAGTTTATGTACACTAATTAGATGGTAAATAAACTTTATGAACATGATTGTTTACAATATAAATACATTTAATTTGTATTTTAAAGATTTATATAACTTCTTTTTTTATATTCTGAAATCAAAATGTAAAATAAAGAAGAAGAAAACTAAGGAATTTAAAGAAAAATCAGAGAGATATACGAATGACAAAGAGCTGATTTTCATTGAAAAAATTCCCATGGTATATGGTCTTTATCCCTTCTAGACACAACTTACAATAGAAAGACCAAACATGAAGAAGAAAAAGAAAGCTGAGCCAAGAAGGAATAGAGCCATGATGGAGAATCACAATGAGAGAACCTGCATAGTAAAACTGATTAGCGCCGAATCAAATCGAACCTTGCTTCGCAAGACCACTTACTACCAACAATTTCATAATCTCTGCTGAAAATGTAATGAAAGAATGAAATGAAAAATCTCTCCCAACACTCACAACATACTACTGTCTGAAAATTCTGCCTAAGTTGTCTCTCTCAATTTTATTTCTGAGATCATATATCCTTCAGAAATTTTCTGTCCTTCTAAGACTTCTCTAGAATAATCCCCTTTTCTCCTCACTGTACACTGCCTTTTTGTTTTACATCAGTTGGTGGACAGTTGAGTAGTTAGGTACGTTTTGATTTTAAACGAACTCAAACCCTTATGGGCTTAAACTGGTTAGAACTGCCTCCTTTATCTTTTATTTAATAAAAGAGTTTTCTTTTAAAGAAGTACCCGTTGATAATTTCTCAATCCAATGTTTACTTTACGTATCTCTCTCTTTTAAATAATAATTGATAAAACTCTCATCCAAGTCATTCTTAAAATTTCAATTGGTCTCCGTAATGTGATCTAACCCCATGAAGGTCTCTACATCTTCTAGGTATCTCTTATATTCCTTCTATCATATAGGTTTGGGCCTTATCGACGTAATGTATCACTTCAAATTTAGTCCATGTTTTATATTTTTGCAATCCATTGTAATCTTGACAGCGATGTCTCTGTTATTCATTGTTTTTTATTGCTTCATCTTGTTGTTTAACAACTTTTCCATAACAAAACTGAGATCATCTGGCCAATTGCATCTATGCTGCATGATAGATGGGATGTATTTCATGTAATCGATTTGTAATATGTCTCCATGATTTTTGTATTTTTCACAGTGGGAGAAATATATTTCACGCACGTTTCGGTTAGCTGAGGTCTGGAGTAAGAATGATAAAGTTCCTATGTTTGTCTTCGTAAGGAATATAACATAGAAAACCATGGAAATTCCAAGTGCACTCCGTAGTGCCAAGACATTTCTTTCATGCAGTTGCATTTAAGTATTTGTGCAGCTAAATTGAAGCATTCGCCGAGTGTTGTTCAGATCAAGATAAAGAGTCTAACAACATAGTGCACATATAATCAAAAAAATGGTAAAGAGAATATACCCATTCAGCGCAATATGGTTTCCACCAAGATTTGTGTACTGAAACTCAAATTTCTACAACTTGCCAAATTTTAACTCATCGATATAACCTTTGTACAGTGGGGTTCTAACTTTTGAAAGCCTCGGTGGGAAAGGAAAATCCAATAATCGATCAATAAGGGAAGCTCTTTATAGCAGATGACTTGGGCATAAATGGATTTCAAAAAATACATCCCTTAGCATATTCCATCGCTGCTAATCCAATCGAGCATTATGAGTTAGAAAAACACCGCAACGACAATATTAAGAGGATAGCCCATACCCATTACATAATATGATTATATGTGCATCCATTTGGTGACTTTTATACCACAATTTCAGATGTCCTTTGAACTGAGAAACCTTCTCCCATGGTATTCCAGGACGAGGGAATGATTATAATCTTGACAAGAGGATAATACTCCAAAAACAACTTTATGAACTTTTCTCATAATAAGGCGTATCCAAGCACTTTTAGCTATCATCTAGAAAAGAAACACTATGAAAGATTGTGATCTGTACGTCTTAGTCTGCTTTAGAGCATTTGAAAATTATTGTGGCCATCTATGTATACCAAGAATAAAACTTCATTCCTTGCATCGATATTTATTAAGAGAGCATTCAATATCTTTATCTTCGTGTGTTAAAACTGATTTGTAAGGATCACAATACTTTAGCTTTACTCATAAATACATATTTTCTATGTGGTAATAATGGATCTGGAGTCCACCCACTTATTGTCTTAGCGTCAAGATGGAAACATAATAACCATCTTTCAAAAGTCGATAACTTCATGTGAACACAGTCACAAGCTTTGCTTTTACTTTATTTAAAACTTACTTGTACTATGATGGGACTTTCCATTGATAATATGATTAAACTCTCTCGCTTTCTCTTTGAAATTATATGTAAATAGAAATACAATATGAATGCCCTAAAATGGTCTTAATTGATGTGAAATAAAAATGTCCATGTAATAAAGTATATGTTTTTATAAAATGCCAAGGCCATTACTTAAGACATGGTAGAATACTTAGGAAAAGAGAGGCATGAGAAAAATATTTGGACCTGGATTATGAGTGTACAAATGACAGGGTTAATCATGCGGAGAGCCCCGAAAAAAAACCATATGAATGATAGATCAAGAGCCATAATAGCTTTATTGAGTTGGCTGCGGTAATTTTAATGAGAGTGGGCGAAACAGTGCGCAAGAAATTTCATTCGAGGGGGAGCCTGACAACGCTTTGTCGGCTAAGTATTGTTGACCGAAATCATCGTTAGCAATTTCCAACCAATAGATGCACGTCGCTTACAATGGCGTGAAATATTTAATAACATACGATCATTGATTCTCTGCAGGAAAGGTGAAGAGAAGGGTGATGGTAGGACTGAGGACGACTCAATGTGGGACAAGGAAAAGAATGACAGGGTTAGGTAGACCAGGTTATAGGGGGAGACACGATGGAGGTCAAGGGATTCATGGATCAGGACTTCGGTAATAACTCATGGAAAGTGGTAAGTATGAGGGGGGTTTGGACCTGTTGTATAACCCGAAGGGAAAAATCTTTGAAACTTGACAAAATGATTACGATGCTAGAAATCTATCGTGGACTTGCATTGAGGGAAAGACCCAAAACACTGAGCGTCCACAATGTGTATGTTGCAGGCATCTCAAAATGAAGGGGGGTAGAGAAAGGGAAAGAAATAAGAGGGAACAATACTGACGAATGTGACTAGCAAGGATGTCTCACGTAGCAAGTGAATGGTAGACAAGCAAGGAATCATGACAAAGGAAGGCAACTTAGTTCACCTACAAGTATGTTGTCCACCAAAACACATTTGGTCAATCAATTAAAAATATACAGATAGCCTACCTTTTAATATCTCCAATCATTGCTCCATCACTCCCGACCGTAAGAAAGGGAAAAACGAAAAGGAAGAAAAAATAAATAAAAGTGAGAAAGTAAACTGAGTAAAAGAGAAAAAAACCCAAAACTAATCTAGCCCTTCCTGGAATTTTTTTATTGTTATTATTATATTTTTTATTTTGTTTATTTATTTACAGAGGGAAGAAACCATTAGCTTGAACTCAGGTCGGATGAAATTTAGCATAAAGTAATGCGTCATTTGATTTTCACGCGGGTCTTATGAGTTCGACAAACTTGCATGTGGACGGAATGCCAAAATGCCAACCAACAGATGTATACTATGCAAAGAAATGACTAATCAATACCCAAAAGAAACAACCACAAATCTCCAAGACATGCCAACCAATAGATGCTTTTCTAGAAATGATGAAGGTATTGATTGAATTAGATTTAGGGTTTAGGGTTTGTACCTTCGAGGGATGATCCATGAAGTTATCAAAGAGATTAGTGTCATCTTTAGTGACCCTTGGGTCGTCATGATGTAAAGAATATTCATAACATGGATTAAGAAACATTGGAATGCCCCTACAATACTTATTATCATCAAAATAAAAATTGCACCTAGGAGGGACATGCTCGATAGTGCCAAGTTCTTTATTCTCTTTTGATTGAAACAAAGGATTAGCGAGAATTTTATACAAATCAAGATGTTGATTGAACTCATATATATCTTCAGAAGAGGATTCCTCACATGCATCATTAAATTCATATTGGTCTACATCATTAGCATCATCGTCAGATACAAATGTATTGTAACTTGGTTTGACATAATTAGCATTGATTTCTTCATTTGTGTAATCAAAATTTCCTCTATATGCGTGCAAATAAGAAGCTTGAGATGAAAGGTGAATTTGGGTACGAGGTTTAAGAAGGGTGTGAGAGGTGGATTGGTCATTAAGCATCATGATCCTATTCATATCCACGCTCTCGACCACAAGAATTTGATTCATTATAATTAGGCTCTGAGAGAGAGGGTTCCTGAGATATATCCTCAGAATGATTTAAAGATTGAGAATTGAGAAGGAACATGCAATCTTGCAAGCTCTTAATGATGGGGATTAAAGAAGACAACTCCTTGTGTGAATCATAAATGCCATATGAGTAACCTGTTCTATGATTTTGTTCTTCGAAGTTGAGGCAAATAGATAGGGCTAGCTCTAGGTTTTGAACATTCTTTTCTTCCAACCACCATTAGTAAAGAGGGGGAAAAAGTCTGTGGTAATGCAACAGAGAAACCAAGTTGGTAGGGTGAATGAGAGTAGGAATTAGATTGTACAACTTGATAAACTAAAGATTAAAAGTAAGAATTCTCTCATTATCCTTCATGTGTAATTGATTAAACCTCTTAAGATGTTCATAAGGATTATCCAAATGCCCAAAGGTATAAGTAAACCAGTAAGACAAATCAAACCAGGTATAAATGCATCCATCGGGAAGGTTCGAAAATAAAAAGGCAACATCTCCCTGAAGGGAATTCATAAACAACAACATGCAACTATCATTATTATTTACTCTGAGAATGGCATAAGCATTTGAGAACGCACGAAGATGTTCAATCACCATAACAGTTCCATCACCATGGAAGAGAGGCAAATGATTCTTGAATTTGTGAGGTAAATGGTTCACCGGGTGAGAGAACTTCAAGGGAGTGGGCACAAACCAAGGGGGATTGTTTAGGTCTTCTTCGAACTCAAACATACTTGTGAATGACATTCCCAGGGTTAGTAGCTGAAACCACAGGGTTACAACCACTAAACATACTTCCGATTGGTTGAGACATTGAGGTCTATGAAGGGAAAAAAAACAAAAATTTAAAGAATTAAAACAAAAACTAGGAAGAATAACATTAGTTTGAAGAATATAGAGAAGTAACATTTTCTTGATGATATAACATTTTTTTATTTTCATTTAGAAGTTAGGATGACTAAGACATAATAAATCAAAATAGTAAAAAAACAAAAGGGTTTATATACATTAAAATATTTAATGAGTGAAAAATATTTACATATAAAACATTTATGAATTTGTTCATTTTCCTTTTTAAAATTTAAGATATAAAAAAAATAAAATTAAAAAAAATAAACCAAGTTTATGTACACTAATTAGATGGTAAATAAACTTTATGAACATGATTGTTTACAATAAATACATTTAATTTGCCTTTTAAGGATTTATATAACTTCTTTTTTTATATTCCAAAATCATAATGTAAAATAAAGATGAAGAAAACTAAGGAATTTAAAGAAAAATCAGAGATATATACAGAGTGACAAATAGTTGATTTCCATTGAAACAATTCCCATACAACATCATAAATCATCAAAATATTCAAGTCTCTGTGTAGACAAGGGCCAGGTATATGGTCTTTATCCCTTCTAGATGCAACGTCAATAGAAAGACCAATAATGAATAAGAAAAATAAAGCCGAGCCAAGAAGGAATAGAGCTATGATGGCGAATCACAAGGAGAGAAACTGCATAGTAAAACTGATTAGCGTCGAATCAAATCGATCCTTATTACAACAAACTAAACAAGTAAATTTTACCTCATGAAGGCCAACAAACTCATCCTCGCTTATCCTCTTCGTTGCTTCATAAGACCACCTATTGCCGACGATTTTGTCAATATCTATTGAAGATGTAATGGAAGAATGAAATGAAAAAGCTCTCCCAACACTCACGACATACTACTCTCTTAAAATTCAACTTAAGTTCTCTCTCTCAATTTTATTTCTGAGATCATATATCCTTCAATTTTTTTTTGTCCTTCTAAGACTTCTCTAGAATAATCCCCTTTTCTCTTGGTTGTACGCTACCTTTTTGTTTTACATCAGTTGGTGGATGGTTGAATAGTTAGGGACGTTTTGATTTTAAACGAACTCAAGCCCATATGGGCTCAAACCGATTATAACTTCCTCCTTTATTTTTTATTTAATAAACGAGTTTTCTTTTAAAGAAGTACATGTTTATAATTTCTCTTTCTAATGTTTACTTTACATATCTCTCTCTTTTAAATAATAATTGATAAAAATCTCATCCACGTTATTATTAAAATTTCAATTGGTCTCCGTAATGTGATCTAGCCCTATGAAGGTCTCTATGTCTTCTAGGAATCTCATATATTCCTTCTATCATATAGGATTGGGCCTTATCGACGTAATGTATCACTTCAACTTCAGTCCATGTTCTATATTTTTGCAATCAATTGTAATCTTGATAGTGATGTCTCTGTTATTCGTTGTTTTTGATTGCTTCATCTTGTCGTTCAACAACTTTTCCATACCAAAACTAAGATCATCTGGTTGGTTGCATCTATGATGCATGATAGCTGGGATGTATTTTATGTAATCTATCTCTAATATGTCTCCATGATTTTTGTATTTTGAACAGTGGGAGAAATATCTTTCATGCACATCTCGATCAACTGAAGTCTGGAGGAATATTGATAAACATCATATGTTTGTCTTTGTAAGGAATATAACATACAAAACCATGGAAATTCCAAGTGCATTCCGTAGTGCCAAGACCTTTCTTTCCTGCAGTTCCATTTAAGTATTTGTGAAACTAAATTGAAGCATTCATTGAGTGTTATTCACATCAAGATGAAGAGTCTAACAACACAATGCACATATATGGTTTCCGTGCAATATGGTTTCCACCAATCTTTGTGTATTGAAACTCAAATGTCTACAACTTGCCAAATTTTAACTCAACGATACAACCTTTGTACAATGGGGTTCTAACTTTTGAAAGCCTCAGTGGGAAAGGAAAATCCAATAATCAATCAATAAGGGCATCTCTTTATAGCAGATGACTTGGGCATAAATGGATTTGAAAAAATACATCCCTTATCATATTCCATTGCTGCTAATCCAATCGAGCAATATGAGTTAGACAAACACCACAACGAAAATATTAAGAGGATATCCCATACCCATTACATAATGTGATTATATGTGCAGCCATTTGGTGACTTTTATACCACAATTTTAGATGTCCTTTGAAATGAGAAACCTTCTCCCATGGTATGTCAGGACGAGGGAATCATTATAATCTTGACAAGAGGATAATACTCCAAAAAAAAACTCTATGAACTTTTCTTGTAACAAGGCGTATCCAAGCACTTTTAACTATCGTATAGAAACGAAACAAAATATGCAAAAAAAAAAAATTGCCCACAATGTCTGCCAAGGAAAGTTCTTTGATACCACTTGTTAAGAACCAAAGACTAAATACAAAAACACCACAACAGATATACAGGAACAATATGCAAAATCTCCTTTATTACTAGCAAACCCTTGAGGTAGGGCAACACCATACAATGGATCCTATTATGGAAGGTGTTATAACCCTATAATTTATAGAATCAACTGATGACTGGAAATCCATTCCTTTATTGTAATGAAGGATGCAAACACTGTTTCATTCTGCAAATTGATTTGAAGAAAAATAAAAGAAAAGAAAAGAAAAGAAAAGAAAAAATGAGAAAATAATAAAAGAGGGCATAAAAGAAAAATAAAATCCCCATGCAATAGCAATGACTTGGTCCATAATGTTCAATCATGGTCAAGTCCTTTTAAATTGATGTTTATAGGAATAGTGAATAAGCTTGACTAAACTGTTTAATCTTAGTCAAGTTGATAGGTTAGTTAGTGAATAAATTTGACCAAACCGCCTAATCTTGGTCAAATAAGCCTAGGGTAGAGTATTTTCTTAGTCCACCAGTTTAATCTGGGATAAATGTTGTATATGAGTAGGTGAGAACATAGGTTAGTTGATTTGGTTTCAATAAAACATGCATGATGGTCAAGTCAGGTTCATGTCCTGATGTTTGAAAGTGTGTTTATCCAACCCCATGGTGTCGAGCAACAAAGAAAGCAGGGGAAAAAACCCACAAAAAGAATTAAACCTTAGTTCCCGCTGATTATGCAACTTCGTGCTGACAGATTAAAGTTTGAGCAAGAATCCACGGCTGAAAGGCCAGCGCCCAGATCTACGACCGAGATGTAATTCCGAACCCCCCCCGTCCGTTCTACTTTTAATGGAAGGGGGGGGGTCTGGAATGTTGGTTAACAAGAGAGATTAGATCTATGGTCCAGCAAGTGGCGTGTAGATGAACGACTGACAAAGGATTCTGGACCCCCCTGACCGTTCTGCCTTTAAAGGTGGGGGGGGGTCTGGAATGAAGTGGTTTTTCCAGGTGGTCCCCACCATAACGTGGCATACATTGATATCATCAGAGCCTCTCTGCTCCAAAAAAACTCACCATTTACCACCCTTCTGACATATCGTCGTCGCCTGGTGACATCACACTCCACTACCTCCCCCTACGGGTCCCGTCTCATAACTCCGTCAGTTCTTTTCTCTCTGGTCACCCGTCACAAACCACCTCACATATGCCTTTGCCCCAATCAGTGCATCCCACGTCACCCTATCACACCCTTCATCCGTCCTTCACCTGCCATTTCACACTTCAAACGACCCGTTGACCATTTATTACTGGCTACCTATCCGTTAGCCTACATACCTGTCACCCGCGCCCAACGTATACTCGTTCACTCAAAACCATTCTCGTTTCCGCCATTTGCACATTATTCATTTTCTCTGCACACCAGAAAATCCTTTTCCACTTTGTTGATCCAGTCGTTGACCTAACCATAGTCATCACCCGCTAATGTTTTGTGTTTAAATTGCAGGTATTTTTTGCAGTGATGGCGTCCAAATCTAAAAGAGCAGAAGCCGAGGAAAATTTGTTCCTCCCACCTCCTCTCGACCTCGAAAAGATCCCATTAGTCAACAAGGATTACTTAATCTAAGAGACAAGGTGAAAATTTGACTTCGCGGAGTTACAGTCATGGTTTAAAGATACATTCATAGATCAAAGCGATGAAATTGGGCTATGGGAGTCCAATCTTCCTCTTTATCTATTTCCCCAAGTGCACCACTTCCACGAATTTGCTATAAAATGTCAAGCTTATTACCTCCCTGACCAAAGAACCATGGTTTCTTTGTCCAGGGAAACTCTTTTCTCTATCATGCCAGATGCCATTGATCAGATGATACAAATACCTATAGCCGATTCCCCATCCCCTTTCAACCTTGAAATTCTAACAGAGTTGTATCATAATCTTTCTTTTCCCCAAAGGGCCCAAATTTTTGAGATTTTCCTCCCGCAGGATGCTCATCTCCCCAAGACAAATCCCCCATACCCTTCTTCCTTGTTCTCAGAAAGAGGAAACCAAGTAATTTCATCACAATATTCTCTACTTGGCTATTTTTTGGACGAGTGGATAGATGAACCTATATTGGGTTTCCTATCCATTTTCTCAGCCGAGGAAAAGGCTACCATCCAGTTCAACTACAACACTTTCCTAGAGAGAATATCCATGATCAACTTTCAAAATTCGCCCAGAGGGCATGTTCCAGTATTCCTCTATACTGGCTTACATGTTCATCTTCTTTCAGATAAAGAAGTTTCCCCTTCCCGATGCAAAATATGGACAAGGACGACAAACCCCAGGCAGTAACATCTTGGACCTCACTGCTCAGAATAAATTCTATAGAATTCAGCTTCAAACAGTTCATCGAGCAGTTCTACCATCCTGTGGTGAGCATGCTCTATGGGAGGCCTGAGCCAAGGATAAATGAGGAGATCCAGAGAATTTTGCACCTCTCGGACCTCACAAAAATGAGATATTGGTACATGTATCAGAACTATACAGAAATCAGAGTATACAGGTGCAAGTTGGCTCCATATAAGCTGCCCATGTATCTGTTGGTGAGGATATTTTCCCTTGAATATATAAGACAAATGATAAATTCTGATGACATACACTTCGTGTCTTTGAAGAAGAGACAACAACTGAGTATCAAGGGGCAAATAGAGTCCTTTATCTGCAATAGTCGAGCTGCCAGGGAAGAGGCAGATAAACGTTTGAGGGAAATTAAGTTTGACACAAGTTTCCTGTAGCACTACGATCCGTGGGGAATCATCATAGAGATGAGAGTGAAGAACAAGAATATCCCGTATATTCATGCACCAAAGCCGAATATAGAGAAGTTTGCAAATCAAACGGAGTGGGGGGTGAGTACACTGGAAGAGGTAGAACAACAGTCTCCTCAAATCATTATCTCTCAAAAAAACACACCATAGATACCTAAAGAGAAACGACCCAGAAAGGATGTTTCTCCTTCTATTTTCGAAGTCTCGGCTGAAGAGTTTTAGATGCACACCAAAAGACCAAAATCCTGTCATATGACTGAAATGACCGGTGAAAAGGAAACACAACCCATCACAACTTTGAAAGGTGATCAGACGCCTCTTATCTCAAACCATCAGTAGATCATGTCTACTTCTTCATCTCAGAATCAAATTAACACTTCACTGGTAAATCAACAAAGTCAAGGAGGTGCGAAATTGGGTGTCTTTGATAAATATGATATGATCAAGAAGAAGAATCAAATGTTGACAAGCAACACATACGCTCAGTTTCTGAAGCAAACGTCCATGACACAACATCAACTTTTGTCTGCATTTGATACAGAGAAAGGCATGATGCATATGGCCTTTCTCCAGGCACAAGTGCCCGATCCTAAGGCTATCACTGATTACAAAAGAGAAACATTTGAATTCAACACCAAAGATGTAAACACAACTGATCAGATGGATCTACATCGATAGACTAGAGAAATGGTATTCTACACCTTGGAAAAAGCTTCTACTACTGCCACTAAATTGCAGGTTTCTCTGAACAATGTTCAGACACAATTGAAGATGGAGAAGATATCATCCTTTGCAAAAGACAACAAAATTGAATCTTTGGAAGAGATGGTGCTCAAGATTGGATACGATCCATCCAATGTAAAATAAATAGAGGAGATGGTCAAGAAGAAAAATGCAGACATAGCATCCCTGAGAAAACAGATGAAACTACCACCTATAGAAGACTCACATGCAAAGGAGATAGTCGAGGCAGAGGGTGAAAAGGATGAAATGCTCAAGCTGATCATGGAACATAACACTCCATTAAAATAATTGGAAGCAGAACTGGAATGACTGGTAAAAGAGAAAGAAAAATCAACACCCATGGAAGTAATTCCATTGAGTGTGGTTCCACTTGCGGGAGTCAGTATCGCAACCATAGCAACAACCTCCACAGTAGAAATTCCATCAGACACTCCACTGTTAGCTCTGGAAAAGACAATAGAAATATCAAAGTCCATGGAGGAAATGAACTTACAGGAAATGGAAATTAGTAGACTGAAAAGGGAGGTTGAGAGTCTTCAAGAGCTCAAGAATTCGTACCAGATGAGTTTCCATGTTGAAAAGGAAACAAAGGAAAAAATCAAATGGGAACTACAACAGATGCAAAAGAAAACAGTTTCGGGAAAAACACTTTTCGAAGCTAAGGATAATATTTGGATGGATATCTTCAGATCCATAAATGAGATTTGGCCTATGGTGCAAATCATGTTTGAAAAAAACGAACTAGTGCTAAGGAGAAGACAGACCATTGATAAGATAAAAAGAGAGATGGGGGATATGCCTACTGAAGAAAACAAAATCATTCGATTTCTGAATTCAAAGACCAGAGAAGAGCTAGAAGATCTGAAAATAGAAGATAGGACCGAAACCATCCTCGAAGTCAAGAGAATTATGACCAAAAGGGGTTTGATGCTGCAACTGGAGGAGAAAATACAAAACATGGATGTCAGATTTCAGAAATGTTTCAGCAAAAATGATGCTTTGCAGATGAAAGGTTTTTCCAGTTGGATGGGTTTGAATGATAAGCTAATGACCTTAGCTGACTACAAGCAGAAGATTTCCACGGTGGAGAAGGACAGTTCCAAGTTCTCAGAAATATAGGGCAGTATTACAGGCAAGGCATTCTTAGAGACTTTGCATCCAGACCTCAACATATAGCATGAGATCAAGTATATTTTTACTTTCAAGCCGACATTTTCCAAGTATACAGAAGTGGATGAGATCTACCGAAGAATGCTCAAAATCACCACACCCAGTCAACAAAGGTCGAAGGAGCTATGCAACTTAATCGAATGATAAATGATGTGTATCATCTAAGTCATCATGCGCATCATCCAAAGTCGTGTGAATGACTCACCAACGACCGTCCCAAAAAATCATCATGAAATTTCGACACATCATTAGCAGTTGCTATATTCTTGTATTCTGTTATTTAGTTAGCTAGATTTTAGTTTTTCCACATCCCGATCAGTTATGACAGGGTCATTGTAATTTTGATTATAAATACTTCAAGCTTCTAAGTATTGAGGGTTGATCTCACACCCAAGAAAGATGAAGCGTCGTAATCTTTATCAAGGGATCTACCAGTAATAAAAGAGAGTTTTTCACAGGATTCATGCATGTTTACTATTGGTGATGTGTTTCTTCTAATTGTTAATGGTTTTTTCTTTTGTCTTCGTGATCACATGTATTTTCTTGTCTAATCATTTAGAAGGAGTCAAGTTGCGAAACTTATTTCATATACTTTGTTACAACTTCTAAAGGATTTTACTGTTTTTCTTCTAACAATATGATAAAGAAATTCTTGAATGATTCTTTACTCTTGTTGTTTATCTCATTTTTTCTGCTAACCCATCATTTTATTCATAAAGAATCCAATAGTTTTCACAATCCTGCCATGTGAGAATATATTTCCAAAAAATTGTTCTTTGATCTCGAGTTTATAAATACAGACCCCATAGCCCAATGGATGCACGATTTATATTTCAGCCATCTTTATAAAAAAACAAGTGACACTGTCTATTCTTTTAACAAGCCTAAAATCTGAAACTTAAACAAAGATAAATCTTACAGAGAGATCCCTCTTTGAAACTGGAAGGGCTAGATCCCAGTTTCAGAGTGGTTGGATAAGGTTACCTCTGTTAAATTCTTTCTTCCTTATAACAACCTTTGGATAATTTACAGGGCGATAACAGAAGTGATCCTCTCTTGTTCACTTTCCTCTTCGAGGGGGCATCCTCCTATTGAGCTACCACTCCAAATACAATATTTCTCTTCATATCCCATTACATTTCTTGAACCTCTTTATATAGTGCTACCATCACCTAAGAAAATTCTAGAGGAGGAATCTTCTAGAAGTAGAACCTTCTAAGAAGTCATCTTACATTTATTATATCTAACTACCATAGTGGGCCTTATTTAATAATATAGTGGACCTAGTCCACCTTACATTGAATGGCCTCCACTATTATCACTACAGGCTCTCTGCCCCCCCCCACTACCTCTCTAGCTACCTTACATGCTCTTCTATCTTATCATGTCCTTCCACTTAGAATGATCCAACAATTGTCAGGTATTCGGGATTGGTGATCCAACGACCACTATCATTCTTCCTCCTGAGATTTCTTGCCTTCTACTCTGTCTTCTGTTCTTTCCATCAATGACAAGAACACTCTTCCCATAAACATGCCAACAATAAATGCATTTATTAAGGGAAACCAACAATCAACACTAGCATGGGACAATATCCCAACCATCAATGTTAGCAATGTACTTGAAATAGAAAAACCAAGATTAAGAACTAAAACACTAGTATCAATCATCATACATAAATGTTAAAATAAATCATTGTGGGAAAAAAATCACATAATCAATAATCAAATATTAACCAAACTAGAATTTTGAGCTATCCCTAAGAATCATTACTTAAAAATGTCTTATAAAACCATTAATTCCTAAAATCCACGTAGAGTGAAACACAATATCAACACAAGTATTATGCCCACAATACCATGGTTACTATGGCTAATTGGATCAAGGTCAATAAATAAAGATGGATAGTGAACAACACATGTTGATAAGAGGTTATTAATCAATTTCTCAAATTGAACCATGACCAATAATTAATTCAACCAAAAAACAATTGTACATATTTTCAAGCCTTTATTTTTGACAATATGTCCTATAGTTGTGGTTCTTTAAACTAGGAATACCATATGCTCCAAACTCCAACATTTTCCATTAGATAACATGATTTTCAACAATGATCATTGTTGATGAGGATTTCAGTCAACAATACTTAGCCGACAAAGCATTTCCAGTCTCCCCCTCAAATGAAATTGCTTGTGCATTGTTTTGTCCACTCTCATTAAAATTGGCACAAACGAATCGATGAATCTATTATGGCTCTTGATCTATCATTCATATGGTTTTTTTTCGTGGATCTCTGCATGATTAACCCTGTCATTTGTACACTCATAATCTAGGTCCAAATATTTTTCTCATGCCTCTCTTTTCCTAATTATTCTACCATGTCTTAAAGTAATGACCTTGGCATTTTATAAAAACATATACTTTATTACATGGAAATCTTTTATTTCACATAATGTAAGAACATTTGAGGGCATTCATATTGTATTTCTATTTTGATCTAATTTTAAAGAGAAAGAGAGAGAGTCTAATCATATTATCAATGGAAAGTCCCATCATACGACCAGTAAGTTTTAAATAAAGTAAAATCAAAGCTTGTGACCATGTTCACATGAAGTTATCAAATTTTGAAAGACGGTTAATATGTTTCCAGCTTGACGCTAAGACAATAAGTGGGCAAAATCCAGATCCATTTTAACCACATAGAAAAGATGTATTTATGAGTAAATCTAAAGTATTGAGATACTTACAAATTAGTTTTAACACATGAAGATAAAGATATTGAATGCTCTCTTAATAAATATTGATGCAAGGAATGAAGGTTAATTCTTGGTATACATAGATGACCACAATAATTTTCAAATGCTCTAAAGGAGACTAAGATGTACAGATCACAATCTTTCAGATCATTTTGTTTCTATACAATAGCTAAAAGTGCTTGGATACGCCTTGTTACGAGAAAAGTTCATAGAGTTTTTTTTTGGAGTATTATCCTCTTGTCAAGATTATAATAATTCCCTCGTCCTGACATACCATGGGAGAATGTTTCTCAGTTCAAAGGACATCTGAAATTTTGGTATAAAAGTCACCAAATGGCTGCACATATAATCACATTATGTAATGGGTATGGGATATCCTGTTAATATTTTCGTTGCGGTGTTTGTCTAACTCATATTGATCGATTGGATTAACAATGATGGAATATTCTAAGGTATGTATTTTGTCAAATCCATCTATGCTCGGGTCATATTCTATAAAGAGATTCCCTTATTGATCACATGAGTTCATCGCCCAAGGTAATATTAAGAACGAAGATAGTGCTCGCTAGGCGTTAGTTCAAAGTTCAGGAGTTCAGAATTCGGGAAAGTTAGGATTGGCTGACATCCAAATACCTGAAATGTGAATTATTGAAGTGATTGGCCCCAGGTCATAGCCAGCGGTCACATGGAGAGAGAAAATAGAGGAAGGAGCTAGCGTTGCTAAGCTCCACTTCGGATATGGGGAGTTGGGGGAATCAAGATGTCTCATACTAATATTCCTGAAGTCATGAGTCATGAAGTGCATGTTGGTTAGGTGTATGGTTACCGCCGATAGTCACATGAAGGAAGGAGGTTATAATCCAAATAAGCCAAAAGTGACAGGTTGTAACTGACAGAGAAGATGAAGAGTTATGGTTGTCAGAGAAGCCAAAGAATCTTTTGATAACAACCATTGATGATGAATAGATTCAAGATAACCGCCAAAGAAGAGGAAGAGTTGGAATGATGATTAGGCAGAGGACTCGGTGTGAGAAAGACATGCAAAACAAAGAAGATAGTGAGTTTTTTCTGAAATTGATGGATGTGGGTAGGATGAGACGATGTGCATAATCGGAAGGGGAGATCTGTGGCATGGTGAAGAGAATGTAGAGGAAGCACGTAGCATAAAATGCAAAAGAGAAGCTAAAAAACAGGTAGTGTTGAGTGCAGAAGGAAGCAGAACAGAGCATAGAAGCAGAACGATGCAGAAGTGGAACAAAGGATAGAAGCTGAAGAAGACAGAGGAGACATGGAGTTGTAATAGACCATACCAGAGACATAGCAAGTAAGTAAATTTTTATAAGATTCAATCAGGATGGTAGGGTGGTGCTAGGGAGGATTGCAGTCCTTTAGATTCTAGTTGGTGCTAGAAGATATTCTGGGAGTTCGTTCTTCCATCTAGTGGGTGCTAGAGAAACCTGGGAGTTGGTGCTTCCATCTAGTTGGTGCTAGAGAATTCTGAGAGTTGGTGATATCTATAAGTTGTATATTTCTATCAGAGGTTGTAGCTTCATATTTGAGTTGGAGCTCAAAGACTGTGATGTACATGAAATTTGGAGCTTGATTGACATCCTAAGAAGAATATTTTTTCACCCTTATGGGTTTCCTCATGAAAATCAATGTCCCTGTATATTCTGTGTGATTGATAAAATATTGTATATCTATGCATGTTAAGTTATCAACAATACATTAAATAATAATATAGAAAGAATCATAAAATAACAGGAAACGTTTCAAGCTTATATACATAACTGATTCACCCCCCCTTCTCAATTATATTTCGAACAATTGGTATCAGAGTTGGTGCCTTTGATCAAAGGTATATCCATAATCTTGAACATGACTAGTCATGATGTAAGTTCAACTAATAGACCCCCTCTGTTTGATGGAACAAACGTTTCCTTCTAGAAAATAAGAATGAGAACACATTTAATGTCTTTGGGTGCTGATGTTTGGGATGTCGTTGAAACAGGATATATGAAGCCTCTAGTCTTGGCCTCAAAAGATGATAAGCTAGAGTTTAGATTTAATGAAAAAGAAATGAATGCCATCCTCAGTGGACTTGCTGAAGTCGAGTTTTTCAAAGTCATGCATCGTGTTTCAACAAAATTTATGTGGCACAAGCTGATAAGTATTTATGAAGGTAATGAAAAGGTGAAAGACGCAAAACTTTAGACTCACAAAATGAAATTTGAGCAGTTAAATATGGATGAAGACAAAACTATCAGTAAGTACTTCTTATGTATAGAAGAACTTGTCAACACTATGAAATTCCTAGGTGAAATGATAGATGAATCCTTTCTAGTCCAGAAAATATTAAGATCTCTTCCTTATAGATTTAACTCGAAGGTCTCTGTTATATAGGAAATAACTGATCTCAAAACGTTGACACTAGATCAACTTCTTAGAACCCTAACTACTTATGAAATGAGAATCACCAAAGGTAAATTCACTACAAGAGAGGCATCTTTTAAAGTAGAGAAAAACACAGACTCCGATATAGATGAGATTGCAACAAATTTTGTGAGAAGACTGAAGAAAGGATCAGGAAAATACAAAGGTAAACTACCCTTCAAATGTTTCAACTTTGGTAAGATAGGTCATTTTTCATGTACGTGTCCTCAAAAAATAAAGGATCAGACATATGACGATGAAGAAAAGCATAAACAAAAGAAGGTCTATAAAGAGAACAATTTTAAGAAGAAAAGCCTTTGTGTAAACAATGATGATGATCCCTCAGATGATGAAAGCAGTGACTCTTATATTGAAGATAAAATAAATGATATCATGATAATATATTTAGAAGATATTAACACTGAAGATACATGAAGTGAGTTCACTAATTGTGAAGCATTAGTAGATCTTGAAGGAGAACTTGTCAGTTCCATGGAAGAGATTGATAGACTCATAGAAAATAAAATAAAATAAAAGAAAAACAATTACTTCTCTAGTATGAGAAAACATGCAATGAACCATTTAAAGAAATTTCTCTGTTGAAGGTTAAGTTAGAAGAAGCTAAGAAGATTGAAGACATCCTCAAACAAAAATTGAAGGAAGCCGAAACAAAAGATGAAAAATTGGAAGTTGTAGTGACTGTCAGGAAAGATATAGAGAAATGTCAGGGCTTATATCATCAGAATCTGACAAGTATTAAAACCTCATAAGGATTAGCCTCCATTCTGAATTAACAAAGGAATTCAAAGTTGAAAATGGGTTTGGTTTATGAAGATGGATCAAGTAGTGGTTAGCTAAGCAACAAAGAATCCATCAAGTTTGTCAAATATACAACCATTGACAACAACAAACCTGCAGAAAGAGAGGATAAGAATCAACCCCCAAGGAGGAGTGAAGGAAAATCTACCAGAATGGAATCTGTAGAACAAAGAAATAACACACCCTCTTCTCAAGGAAATCATCGACATGGAAGAAATCGACCTGCTCAAAGAAAACCATTTTCCAGGAACAAATATTTTTTCTATGGATATTGTTTTTACTACTCTAACTTTGGCCACAAAGCTGTAAGTTGTTCTTTAAGATTTAGGCATGAGCAATCAAGACAACCAAGGAATAAATATCTGCCACAACAAATAATGAGGCAACCAAGTAACAAACAACCACAGACTGCAAATCATGTGGTGGTTGGGAAAATGATGCATATTACACATAACAATCGTTATGATCCTTTATTCAATGAATTAGAATGTTACATCTGCCATAATTATGGAAATAAAGCTGCAGACTGTCGCTTAAACAAATATAAGCCAGATTCAAATCACAGAGCTGAAAACATCAAGGTTTGGAAGAAGAATGAATATAACAAGTGTGGATTAGTGTTTTTAGCTCAAAGACAAAAAGACACCTGGTATATTGACAGTGGATGCTCCAGTTATATGACAGGTGACAAAAGTAAGTTCTTATTACTCAAAGAAAATAAATCAGGGAGTGTGACCTTTGGAAATGATGCTCCAGGAAAGATCATAGGTAAAGGTATAGTAAGCTTAAGTAATGGAAGAATCAAAGCTCAAGATGTATTATTTGTTGATGGTTTAAAGAAGAATATTCTTAGTGTCAGTCAGATATGTGACAGAGGATGTGAAGTCACTTTCACTGCCAATAATTGTAAAATAAAGACAATAAACACAAGAGAGTTGATTGCAAAAGGGGTTAGAACTGAAAACAATGTATATGTTCCAAAGGAAGATAAGGAGAAATGTCATTTAAGAAAACTTGATGAAATTTGGTTATGGCACAGAAGGCTTGGACACCTGAATTTTGATCATATTGTCAAACTGAATAATGAAGGCGCTGTGAAAGACCTTCCAAGAATATCTAATCCTAATAACTCTGTATGTGAATCCTGTCAAATGGGGAAGTTGACTTGTGTTCAATTCAAATCGAAGAGTTTCACATCTTTAGAGAAACCACTTCAAATTGTTCATCTGGATCTGTGTGGACCATCGCGAAAGGAAGGAACTGGAGGAGAACATTACTTTATGCTAGTCATTGATGATTTATCCAGACTTATGTGGGTTTCCTTTCCGATAGAAAAATATGATGCATTTGAGAAGTTCAAAAAGTTTAAGGCATTAGCTGAGAATCAGAAAGGAAGGAAGTTAAAGGCAATTCGATAAGACAGGGGATGAGAATTTATGTCAAGAGATTTCAAAGAATTATATGACAGACATGGAATTAAAATAGAATATACTATTCCAGGTACTCCTCAACAAAATGGAGTTGTAGAACGCCAAAATATATTAGTCAGGGATGATTTTAGGGGCTAAATTTCGCTCATGGGCTAATTTTCCATGTTTTTTCTCAAAAAAAAGATTCGTTATTCTAAAAATGATTCGCCCAAATTCTATAGGATAAAATCATTTAACCTTAAACATCGCCAAAATTTTATACAAACTATATAAAATCCTTAGAAATTTGAATATTTTTACAAAAATATCGCCAAAATTTTATAGTTGCCATATGAAGGATTAGTAATATTCTCCAAGGTTTCTACATTTTAAAATAAATTTCCATCCTTAAAATCATCCTTGATATCAGTTCAGTAGATGGCAAGGGCTATGATGAGTGAAAGGGACATTTCACAAACCTTCTGGGTGGAGGTTGTTCAAACGGTTGTTCATATTCTAAACAAAGCGCATCTAAGGCCGAACAGTGATAAAACTCCATATGAGTTGTGGTTTGGTTGACCTGCATCAATCAATCACTTCAAAGTATTTGGAAGTAAATGCTACATCAAGAATAATGACGATCATCTAGGAAAATTTGATAGTAGAGATGATGACGGTATCTTCTTAGGATATGCAATGAACAATAAAGGATATAGATGCTTTAACAAAAGAATGCATAAATTAGTAGAATGTATTGATGTTTGAATTGATGAAAAAGCTCCTGTAAAAAATCAACAGAGAATAAGCACTAAGCCAGATGAAAAAGATGATGAGAATAATGAATACAAAGAACAACAAATCTCAGACTCACAGGAAGATGATGAATCAGGTGGAGAAGAGACACCCAGACTAGAAGAGTCAAGACATCAATCAACATCAAATCCTTCCTCTATAATTACTCAAAAGAATCATCCTGAAAGTCAGTAATTGGTGAGAAAGATAAAGGTGTACAAACCAAGAGAAGGATAATCAAAGACACTGAGAAATAGCATATAACCTTCATATCCATGGTGGAACCTAAGAACTTTAATGAAGCCAGTAAATAAGTAAATTGCTTAGAATCAATGAATGAGGAACTGGACCAGATTGAAAAGAATGACACTTGGGAACTCATTCCTAGGCCAGCAAATAAAAATGTGATAGGATCCATATGGGTCTACAAAAAATAAGATGAATGAGCAAGGAAATATCGTAATAAATAAGGATAGATTGGTCTGCAAAGGATATGCTCAAATAGAAGGATTGGATTTTGATGAAACATTTGCACCTGTAGAAAGATTATAATCTATTAGAATGTTTCTTGCCTATGCTTGTCATAAACAATTTAAAGTCTATCAAATGGATGCCAAGTCAACATTTCTAAATGAAGATCTAAAAGAAGAATTTTATATGGAACAACTAGAGGGTTTCCAACTGTCAAATAACCCTAACCTTTTTTGCAAGTTGAAGAAAACCTTATATGGGTTGAAACAAGCTCCTCATGCCTGGTATTATAGACTGGATAAGTATCTTCAAGACACAGGGTTCAAGAGAGGAACAATTGACAACAATCTATATATCAAAACATAGGGTAATGATTTGTTCATTGTGTTGGTCTATGTAGATGAAATCATATTTGGAAGCAATAATGCTTCATTGGTACAATGGTTTTCTTCTTCCATGTAGTCTGAATTTGAAATTCCTATGATAGGGGAATTTTCCTTTTTCCTTGGTCTGCAAATTACTCAGAGGTCTAAAGGAATATTTCTTTCTCAGGAGAAATATCTAAGAGAAATGTTGAAAAGGTTTCAAATGGAAGATTCTACACCTATGAGCACACCTGTGGTCACTAGATGCAAGTTAAGCAAGGATGATGACTCACCTAATGTTGACTAGAGTTCATATAGGTATATGATAGACATCCTATTGTACATCACAACCTCCCATCCAAACATAATGCATGATGTTGGAATGGTAGGAAGGTACCATGCTACACCTAAACATAGTCATTTGTTAGTTGTCAAAAGAATATTTAGATACTTGAAAGGAGCAATGAACTATGGCCTATGGTATCCTAGTAATCAGAACTTTCAACTTTCAGTCTATTAAGATGTTGATTGGGCTAACTACATGGATGAAAAGAAAAGCACGAGTGGAGGTGCATTCTTCTTAGGAGATTCCCTTATAGCATGGTTGAGAAAGAAGCAAGGTTCCATTTCCTTATCAACTATAGAAGATGAATACATTGCAGTTGTCACTTGTTGTACCCAAGTATTGTGGATGATTTAGACCCTTGCAGACTTGGAGGTAAAATATACTGCACCGATCCCAATTCATTGTGATAATACTAGTGCGATTAGTGTGTCAAAGTATCTTGTATTTCACTCCAAGACCAAGAATATACCCATAAAGTATCACTTATTGAGGGAATAGGTGACCAACACTGTTGTTTCTTTGCATTATATTCCATCCAAATATCAGATTGTTGATATCTTCACTAAACCGCTTGAAAAAGATCAGTTTGAGTATCTATGCCAAAAGTTGGGCATGAACTCGTTATGAAGCTAAATAATCTATTTGATCAGGGGGAGAGTGCTCCTGGTATATCTGATCAGGGGGAGCATAGATTTTCTCTCTGGTTTCTTTGAAATTGATGTCAAAGGGGGAGAAAAACGTGTTGTCTGGATGCTACAGTTGGAGGTCTAAGAACAATAATGCATCCTATCAGGGTTGCCATCAATGCCAAAGGGGGAGATTGTTGGAATGTTTACAGGAAGAGTGTGCTTTTCATTGATGTCAAGAACAAAAGGCGGAGCAAAAGGAGAGAAAGATCAGGAGGAAGAATGATAGTGGTCGTTGGATCACCAATCCCAAATACCCAACAACCATTGGATCATTCTAAGTGGAAGGACATGATAAGCTAGAAGAAAATCACTGTAGATAGATCGAGCCAATGATCAAAGAACATGATCAAAAAACAACATTTTGTTCAGGTCAAATGTTGTGAGGAGGTTATTGTTCATGGAATCTCACTTCGGAAGAATTGGCAACTTGAAAGTCGAATTACCCGAAGCCCGAAATATGAAATGAATAAGGACCATTGGATATGGAGAAAATGCGATGACCGTTAGATCAACGTCCAGTGACTAGAGGAAGTGTAGAGGGGAAGCACAGATGTGATCCATTGGATTTGATCACCGAGGATCAACAACCATTGGTTCTAGAGATAAATGCATGAAGGTTAAGCCTTTGGATGAGCATAGGAGAGAGGACTTGTCAAAGTCCCAAAGTCCCGAAGTAAGGAGGGACCATCCATCGTCAAGACTGACAGGTGGAAGACGATCCACAAATCCAGAGAGAATCACTTCGGGAGTTTATGGTTGGAAAGGAAAGAAAAAGTCTCAAAGTCCTTAAGGATGAAGGTCTGAAGTCGCTCTCAGCCGTCAATCTAAGATACATTTCGGGAGTTAGGACAATCGTTAGATCTAGGAGAAGAACACGTGTCACATGAGGAGATCCACTTCAGCAAGACTACGTCAACAAGGACACATGGCACAATCAGATAATGACAAGTTTCAATTTGAATTGACATTTCAAGTACGTGCATATCACGAATTTGAGTGACATGCGACAATTACTCAGGTCATGCCACATCATCAAGTGATGTAACCAAGTTACATCATTGCGATATTTTTTACTTCGGGAGTTTTATCATCAGTGATTAGACTAAAGTCCTGAAGTCTCGAATGTCGAAGACCTGAAGAAGACCCTGGTCGTTGATCGCCAGGAGGGGTACTTATTAGAATTTTACGCATTCAGGCGGAAAACGTGAAGGAGAAAGGTTTGAAATCATCGAAGCCCGGACATCCGAAGCAATTGGGAGTTGTCGATCTACAAGAGGACAGGTATCACTAGATCACAAGCTCCGGGTAAAATGTTCGGAGGGAAGTCGAGCGAGGAGAAACTGAAATATGAGAATTCCAAAGGGAGAAGTCCTGGAGTGGAGGATAACCATTGGATTAAAGAGGACATATGTCAACAGATCTTCCATTTCGGAAGATATCCAGTTAGAAGAAACGGGAAGTTGAGATTTGAAATCTCTGGAGTCTGAAGACCCGAAGGAGATCTCGACCATTAATCCAAGAGGAACACGTGTCGATGGATTGTTAACTCCAGAAGATTGACGTATGAAGGAAAGTAGGGTTTGAGATTTGAAACTCCCGAAGTCCGGATCACAAAATCAATCATAGTCATTGATCCGCAGAACTTGAAAGGATAGATCTGAATCGTCAGTTCAGGAGCACCGTCAAGGTCGTGAGATTGACGGTCCCATCGTATTGTGGGGATTGAAGGTGCACAAACATTAATGAGTTGAGGCCGAGATGCAATCAAAACCATTATTTTGGAGAAAGGACACGTGGAGGCTCGAGTTAAGTTGCGGGGAGAAACACAGTTTTTTTTAAACCACCTTTGGACGCATCTGCAATTGCGTGGTCACATGAGTTCATCGCCCAAGTTCATATCGAGAACAGAGCTAGTGCTCGCTAGGCGTTAGTTCGGAGTTCGGGAGTTAGGAAGTTGGGAAATTCAGGGTTGGCTCACATCCAAATACCCGAAACGTGAAGTCCCGAAGTGCTTGGCCCCAGGTCACAACCAGCGGTCACGTGGAGAGAGAAAATAAAGGAAGGAGCTAGCATCGCTAAGATCCACTTAGGATATTGGGAGTTGGGAGAATCAAGATGTCTCATACCAAGATTCCCAAATTCACGATTCATGAAGCGCCTGTTGGTTAGGCGTATGGTCACTGCTGATGGTCACATGAAGGAAGGGGCTTAGAATCCAAAGAAGCCAAAAGTGACTAGCTGTAACTGACATAGAAGATGAGGAGTTGTGACTGCCAGAGAAGCCAAATAATCTTTGGATAACAACCACTTATGATGAACAGATTCAGGATAAACCCTAGAGAAGACGAAGAGTTGGAATGATGATCAGGCAAAGGACTCGGTGTGAGAAAGACATGCAGAACAAAGAATATACTGAGTTGTTTCCAAAAGTGATGGGTGTGGGTAGGATGAGAAAGAGTGCATAATCGTAAGGGGAGATCTGTGGCATGGTGAAGAGCATGCAGAGGTAGCACAAAGAATAAAAGGAAGAAGAGAAGCTAAGAAACAAGTAGTGTTGAGCGTCGAAGGAAGCAGAACATAGCATATAAGCAGAACGATGCAGAAGCAGAATAAAGGATAGAATCTGAAGAAGGTAGAGGAGACATGGAGCTGTAACAGACCATACCAAAGACAAAGAAAGTAAGTAAAGCTTTGTAAGATTCAATCGGGGTGGTAGGGTGGTGCTAGGGAGGATTGCAATCCTCTAGATTCTTGTTGGTGCTAGAATATATTCTGGGAGTTGGTGCTTCCATCTAGTGGGTGCTAGAGAAACCTGGGAGTTGGTGCTTCCATCTAGTTGGTGCTAGAGAATTCTGAGAGTTGTTTCACTTTGCAAGTTGTATCTTGCTATCAGAGGTTTTAGCCTCAAATTTGAGTTGTAGATCAAAGAATGTGATGTACATGAACTTTGGAGCTTGATTGACATCCTAAGAAGAAGAGGTTTTCACCCTTATGGTTTTCCTCATGAAAATTAGTGTCCCTGTATATTCTGTGTGATTGATTAAATATTGTATATCTATGCATGTTAAGTTATCAACAACACATTAAATAATAATCTAGAAAGAATCAGAAAATAACAGGAAAAGTTTCAAGCTTATATACATAAATGATTCACCCCCCTCTTAGTTATATTTCCAACATTTATGTCTTGTATGGTGTTATCCCCCTTCCAATGATATTATGGACATAAAATTTAAAATATTTGGGTTGAAGGTTAAAGGTTGTTCATGATAGGATATTAGACACATCACTATGTTGATGATTTTTTATGCCCTTTGTTATCACCCCATAAATTATGGGAATCAACTTATGACTTGGATATTATGGATATTATGGATATTATCTGTATCTAGTGTTCTTATTGGAAATTGATTTTTCATTTTAACAAAAAAGAAAAAGAAAAAGAAAAAGAAAAGAAAAGAGGGCATAAAAGAATTTAAACAAAAGCCCCATGCAATAATAGTAACTTGGGCATACCTTTCAAGCATGACCAAGTTCTTTTAAATTTTCAATGTTGATAGGTTAGTGAATACATCTGATCGGACCATCTAATCCTGGTCAGATAGCCCCTAGGTTAGAACTAGTTAATACATCTGATCAGACCATCTAATCCTGGTCAGATATCCCCTAGGATAGAATTAGTGAATAAATCTGACCAGACTGTCTAATCCTACTCAGATATCCCTTAGGAAGAATAATATCTTAACCCAACAGTTTAATCTGGGTTTTTTGTCTTGTGAAAGTAGGTTAGAATGTAGATTAATTGCTTAGCTTGCCTTGCCCAAATAAAACCCACTTGAAGAAAATGCTACATCAAGTCTCCGTTGCCTAAGGATAGTTGAAATGGTGTCCCCTTGGTGGTGTCTAAAACAAAATTGGGAAAACCCATAAGAAGGTATTAATCCTAAGTTTTTCCTACACATGACTTTTTCCGCTCCCGACATATGTTTCATTCACTTTCCAATGGCCCAGATCACAGCACTTAGATCAATGGCTCTCACAGCATTCCAGACCCCCCCTTGTGTTATGCCTTTAACGGAGGGGGGGGGGGGTCTGGAATCAGCGATAATATTCATGCAGATCTGGACGGTCCAGAAGAGAGCACGTGAATCCACGACCCACATTGGATTCCGGACCCCCCCGCTCGTTCTGCCTTTAACGGAGGGGGGGGGTCCGGAATTGGTAATAAATTGGGCGCACATCTAGACGCCTCAGAACAAATCACTCAAATCCACGGTTCACATTGAATTCCAGACCCCCCCCTCCGTTCTGCCTTTAATGGAGGGGGGGGGGTCCGGAATCAACATTAAGGAGCGCGCTAAGATCTGTGGCTAGAAAATAAGCGCGCAAATCAATGGCTCATAATTTATTTCGGACCCCCCCTAGTGTTCTGCTTTTAACCAAAGGGGGGGGTCCGGAATCAATATTCCTTACGGCGGGCCCCTTGTTACATGTGGCGTTGTCCTATTGGTCTAGAAGTCCCATCATCCACATGTTTCCTGACATCTCGTCACCCCTGGACGTCATCCTCCACTGAGTCCACTTGTTCCACTTGCTCACGGGGTCGTGTCACTTCCCATAACTTCCGTCAGTCCATGTTGTCAGTACCATAACCCCCTTCACTCATGAACAACCTCCTTTGGCGACTTTTACCTCCAATCACCAACCTCCACGTCATTCGTCCGTATACTTTGGTCACCGTCACCTTCCATATCACCCCAAGTGGCCCGTTGTCTATTAATAACTGGATAATATGCCCGTTGTCATGCTGAACGTATCTCCCGCGCCAAACCGACCCCAATTTTGAATAAAACTACCGTTTTCCCTTTGCATTCGTGATTCATCCATCACGCCAGAAACCTCTTATTCCTCCATTGCTTCCGCATCGCCTTCACCTACAGCCCAGTTGACCTCACTAACATATTTTTTATTTGCAGGTATAGTAGCTGAAATGGTGTCAAAGTCCAGACAAGCGGAAGAAGAAGAAAATACTTTTCTTCCTCCTACGGTAGACCTGGATAAAATTCCCTTGGTCGATAAAGATCGTTTGATAGCAGATACTATTTGCAGTTTCGAATTTTCTGATCTGCAGTCATGGCTTCGGGAGGTGTTCCTGGACCAGAGCGATGAAATTGGACTCTGGGAGTCCAATTTGCCCCTGTATCTCTTTCCCCAGATTCATCATTTCCCAGAATTCGCCCTCAAATGCCAAGCCCATTACATCCTCGACCAGAAAGCCATCATTTCTTCATCTGGAGACGTCCTCTTCTTCATCACCCCTGAAGATATTGACCAGATCATGCAAATTACTCGTGTTGAATCTGCGTCCACGTTCAACTTAGAAATCCTCACTGAGCTTTATCAAAAAATGACTATCCCGCAGAGAGCTCAGATATTTGAGCTTTTTCTCCCCACTTCTACTCCACTCCCTTCCACCAACCCCCCTTACCCTTCGTCCATGTTCTTCACCAAAGGAAACGAAATCATTTCTTCCCTGTGTGCCCTGCTTGGTTACTATTCTGATTAATGGGTAGATGAGCCCATCCTGGGTTTTCTGTCCATTTTCTCGAACGGTGAACAACCCACCATGCAGTTCGACTACAACACCTTCTTGGCCAATAATATCCATGAACAATTTGTGAATTTCGCCACTGAGGGCATGTTCAGATATTCCTCCATTCTGGCTTACATGTTCGTGTACCTTCAAGCCGACAGGTTCACTTTCTCCATGCAGAAGATGGACGCCGACGGGAAGCCCCAGCCAGTCACAGCGTGGACTTATCTTCTGAAACATAACTCTGTTGAATACGACTTCAAAGCATTCATTGATCAATTTTACCACCCTGTGGTAAGTATGTTGGGTGGCCGGCCTGAGCCACGAATAAATGAAGAGGTTCAGAGAATTCTACATCTCTCGGAAGACGCAAAGACAGGAGACTGGTACTTGTATCAGAATCACTCTGAGATCCGAGTTTATGGGTGCGAATTGGCACCTCACAAGTTGCCGAGATATGTACCGATAATAATTTTTGCATTAGAATATATTAGGCAGATAATGAATTCTGATGATATTCACTTTGTTTCCCTTAAGAAGAAGCAACAATTGCGGATCAAAGGGCAGATTGGTTCTTTCATCTGCAATAGTAGAGGCGCAGGTGAGGAAGAAGACACAATCTTAAAGGAGATGAAATTCCTTACAAGTTTCACCTGGCATTATGATCCCTGCGAGATCATTTCTGAAATGAGAGTGAAAAATAAGAACGTCCCATATGCGCATGAGTCCAAGCTAGAAATTGAGAAATTTGCAAATCAGACAGAATGGGAGCCCGATACTTTGATGGACGTGGAACAACAAATTGACATTGAACAGCAGACGCCTTCAACGAGTGTTCTACCCACCACCACACCTCAGTTCCCCAAGGAGAAGAGGCCCCGACAGGAGTCGTCTCCTCCTGTAATGGAGGTGTCATCAGAGGAATTTCAAATGCACTCCAAAAAGCCAAGGACAATTCTAGCGCCCGACGCAACAATAGAGCAGGAAATTTTGACTACCACAGTAACTACCACAAAGGTCAAGCCAGTCACTCTCCCTTTCGGCTTGAGTTAGCTTAAGGAAACGACAACAACAATAAAATCCGTGGATTCTCCCCTAGATACTCCGTCGAGTAAAACTGGTCCCAAATTAGGCATTTTCAAAAAAATATGACTTGATCAAGAAGAAGAACCAGACACTCACTAGCAGCACTTATGCCCAGTTTCAGAAGCAGTCATCCACAGCTCAGCACAGGCTTCTTTCAACCTTTGACACTGAAAAGGTAGGATGCATATGGCTTACCTCCAAGCACAAGTGTCGGATCCCAAGGTGATAACAGATTACAAAAGGGCCACCTTTGAGTTCCAGGCTAAGGACGTACATCCAACAGATCAGATGGATATGCACAAGCAAACTGGGGAGATGATTTTCCACACTTTGGCCCATGCTTCAGCTTCTGCATAAAAATTTCGGGTAGCCTTGAACAATTCCCAGACCCAACTTAAGCTGGAGAAAATATCATCTTTCACGAAGGACAACAGAATCAAGACGTTGGAGGAGATGGTCCTCAAGATCGGTTACGACCCTGCGAACGTCAAGGCTGCTGAAGAGATGATTAAAAATAAAAATGCTGACATAGCATCCTTAAGAAAACAGTTAAAGCTTCCCCCAACAGAGTACCCACAGGCAAAGGAGATAGCCGAAAAGGAAGGGGAAAAGGATGAGATGTTAAAATTACTCATGGAGCAGAATGCTTAGCTAAAGGAGATGGAGGCTGAGATGGAAAGACTGCTAAAAGAGAAAGAGAAGGCAAAGACAATGGAAGGCATCCCATTAAATGCTATCCCAATTGCAGGATTGAGCACAACAACATTGACAGCCGTTTCATCTATTGCATTAGTGCCACTACCAGAGGGAACAACAGACCTGGCCAAGTCTATGGAGAGAATGAACCTGCAAGAGTCAAAAATCAGCAGGCTTAAGAAAGAAGTGGAGAATCTCCAAGAGCTAAAGACTTCTTTCCAGACAAGTCTATCCAAAGAGAAACAAGTGAATGAGAAAATCAGGAAGGAGTTACAGCAGCTCCAGAAATAGACAATGGCAGGAAAGACTTTGGATGAGGTCAAAGAGATTGTGTGGACAGATATTTCCAAGTCCATAAATGAAATCTGGCCAATGGTTCAAATCATGTTTGAACAAAATGAGTTGCTCGAGAGGAGCAAGCAGGCTGTTGAGAAAATCAGAATGGAGCTGGGAGACATGCCAGCCCAAGCGAACGAAATCATAAGGTTCCTGAATTCCAAGACCAGGGAGGAACTAGAAGAATTAAAGATTGAGGACAGGACAAAAACTATACTTGAAGTCAAAAGAGTTCTAACCAAAAGAGGTCTCATGCTTCAGCTTGAGGAGAAGATTCAAGTCATGGATCAAGGAGTGCAGAAGTTTTTCAATAGGATAGATGCTCTCCAAAGGAAGGGCCTACCTGGCTTGAAGGTCATTAATGAAAAATTATTGACACTCCCTGATTACAAGAAAAGATTGACTGAAGTGTCTAAGGACAATTCCAAGTTTGCGGGGATACAAGGAAGCATCACAGGAAAAGCATTCATGGATGCCTTGCAGTTGGATATTAGTATCTAGCATGAGATTAAACACATATTCATCATCAAGCCTACATTTGCTAAATATACAGACATGGATGAAGTGTATCGGAGATTGCTTAAATTCACAGTGCCAGGTCATCTCAGATGGGAAGAACTGTGTGATCTACTAGATTAGTAGATGAGATGTCACATCCAATCACATGTTCAGTCAAAAGAGATTGTGGAGGCACCTCGCCAACGGCCTACCCCAGAAATTCAGCATACAGTTGTATCGAGTCATCAAACAGTTTCGATTAGTTTAGTTAGTTAGTCTAAAAATAGTGTGTGCACGTCCTGATCAGTTATGACAGGAACATTTGTATTTTGAATTATATATACTTCATCCTTCGAAGTATTGGGGGTTTTTTATTCGCACACCCTATTGCTATCAAACTGTATCATTTTTTAAGAGATCCACCATTAATAAAGAAGAGGCATTTTACAGGATTGTTGCGTATGTTCACTGGTTATGTGATTTTCTAAGTTAAATGTTTTTCTTTCTCTGTAATCATTTTGTTTTCTGGGACTAATCTTAATGAATAACGTAAAGTTGCAGGATTTATCTTGGATACCCTGTTTCCGATTCTAAGAATTTTAATGTTTATCTTCTAATACCTTCAATTAAGAAATTCTTAACTGCTTGTTAGTTGAAGTTATTTTTCTTATATTTTCCTCTCTCCATCATTTTAATTACTAAAGATCCAGTGAATGTATTATCTCGCCCTGTGAAGTTCTTTTTCAGCATTTCTGGTTGTATCTGTTATTTGATTAAACACAGACTGAGCCCGGACTGTCGAATAAAACGCATATTGCGTCAAACCTTTTTGACATAATCCGCAAAACTGCCAATAACCGGGAAGAACTCGAACGTTCATGGGAAGCCATTGAACAAGACATAGCTACTCAGGAACAATTGGAAGCTAGACGACGTCAACGTAGAAATCTCCCCTAGTTTCCTTCACCATAAAAATTAAAAAACGATATATATATATATATATAAACCAAAAAAGAGTTCTGGCTCCCAAGAAAGTTCACACTCGATCTCATCCAGACCCAGAACCGTCCACAGCGATAGATAATCCCAAACAGTTGCTCAGGCGAAGGACCTTAGCTACCAGTTCAACGAGTTATACCCCCCTTCATAAGTCTCCTTCCTTTTCCGGAGAACCAGATATCTTTCAAAACCTTGATCTTGATCTTCTTCCACCACGAAACCTTGTTAGAACACGGTCTGAAACTTTTGTGTCTAAGCTCATCTTTGATCCAACAATGTTGCAACCTCGAACCCCCGAAGTCTTGTCTCCTACGAATAAACTACAAATCACTACCTCAGCACCGCCTAGTCCTTCACCGTCCTCGTCTTCTGTCGCTACCCTTCCAACCACCCAGGTCATCGTCCCACCTCCTCCGCTCGTCATGGCAGCTCGATATGCCCCTTTGGTGCTGGCCGCACTGCTACATGCCATGCCCCAAGACTACCAGACTAGACTTCCCTAGTTTAATGCAACCGGACCTTTAAACACACAACAACATGTGGATAAAATGAATGACTACTTGGATTCGCAAGAAGTTGACGAAGTTGACGTTCAAATGAGACTGTTTGCCCAGAGTCTGACAGGGGACGTCAAGAAATGGTTCAAAGCTTTACCTACCGCATCAATCCCTGACCTTGTCACGTTCCAAGGAAGTTTTCTTGACCGATGGGAGGTAACAAAAAAACCTCTCCAGATACTGTCAGAATACGAGAATATAAAAAGAAATCAAGGTGAGACGGTACAAGATTATTCCACCCATTTTAACAATTTGTATAATGCGATCCCAACTGAAATCAAACCTCCCCAGAGTTTGGCATTGATTAAATTCCCTGATGGATTCGATGCTGACATGTCTTACCAATTAAGAGAAATAAATGTTGCCACCCTTGAAGACATGCAGAAAAGTGCTATTAGTGTGGAGGCTAATCTGTTGGCGAAACGAGCCCGTCAAAGGTCAGAAAGGAGAGTCACGATCAAAGAAGAACCTTCTACATCAACCACTGATTCCAAATTGGATTCTGTGGTTAGAACTTTGGAATTATTGATGGAAAGAATGATTATTTAAAACATAAATCCTCTGAGGGACAACACACCTGCCCCTCAGATTCGAAACCCCAATTTTAGAAGAAACCCTCCTCAAATCAGGAAAAGAGATCAAAGAGATCAAAGAGATCAAAGGGATCAGAGAGGTTCTGATCAGCCGATCAGGCCTCCCCTGCAAGAAAAATATGCTGATGAAGGGGGGGAAGTAATTGAGGAATTGGAGGACACTCATATCAACCTCATGGGCATTCATGACAATGAGGCCATTTTCCTTACTCAAGAAGAGCAGGAACTTTTTCTGCTAAATCAAACAAAGGTAAGTGAGGAGGCCGAGGATGAAGGACAATAGGATTTTGAAAACGCTATTTTGGAGGTGCACCGTCAATACAATCTGCGAAGTAAAAAGACAAAAGGAAATTCCTCGAAAAAGCCGACCGAAACGTAGAAGGTAGCAGAGACTGAGAAAACTCCTGAGAAGACCACTGCTGAAAAGTCTCCTGAGAAGGGTAAAACCGACACTCTGAGGAAGAAAAACATCACCATTTTGAAAAGACCAGTACAGCCCGAAGTTCCACCTGTCAATCCACCCATTCCTTCTGAGCGGAAAAATATGGCGGACCAACCAGAATCAACGCGTCAGACCCGAACTTCTGCGCCTTTTAGCCTGGAGGGAGAATTATCCAAAATAAAAATTCCTATCCCACTTACAGAGTTGATGAACAGAGGCGGTTATCGTTCACAGGTACTAAAAGAATTAGCCATTGAACCAGACATAGGCACCAAGGCCTTGACTATTGGATCAGTGACCCATTCAGACACAATGAACCTCACTGATGATCATCCCGAACTCCTTTTCGGACCTAAAGTAAATGGTCGAGACGATGCCGATGATGTAGCTCCCTTTTACATCAAATTGAACATACACGATTTAATATTTCATAACGCCATGGTGGATTCAAGTGCCTCACATAATCTGATGCCTAAAGCAGTGATGGAAAAACTGGGACTGGAGGTCACCAGACCATACAAAGATTTACACTCATTTGACTCTAGCAAAGTCAAATGTATTGGTTCGATTAAAGATTTGTGCATCACCCTGGTTCATATCCCTTCGAAAAGCATGGTAATGGACATGGTGGTTGCAGACATCCCTCCAAAGTATGGTATGATGTTGTCCCAGTCTTGGGGAGCTAAGTTGAAAGGAACCCTGCAGCTAGATATGTCTTATGCCACTATCCTAGTGTTTGGACAACAGAGGAGGTTATACAGAGAAACGTTGATGAAGTATATGGTCAACAGTCAAGAGAAACCTCACAATTACCCCCTTTACTTTGCTCATTCCGATTTAGATTCGTTCATCTTGTACAATGATGGTAATACGGAAGAGCAAGATTCTCAGCTGATAGAAGATGTAGCTAGTCAAGATGAAGGTCCAGAAAGCGGTGAGGCAGCAAAGATGGAAAGTGCAATCACGGAAGATTTCCCCGTTGATTTCTGGAGTATGGATTTTGACGGAGCCGTGAGTAAAGAAGGAGTAGGAGCTGGAATCTGGTTGCATAATCATCGGAAAAGGTATTCAGAAAATCATTCAGAAAATCATTCCTATAAGGTTTTCCCAATCCGATGATGAACACCTGCGACACCTTAGACGAGTTTTCGAAAAGTGTAGAAGGTTTGGGATTTCTTCAAATCCCAAGAAGTGTCTTTTTGGGTTAGAATAAGGCAAACTGTTGGGACACATCATCTCTAAAGAGGGAATCAGAATTTACCCCAGCAGAATCGAGGCCATACTAAAGTTAGGACACCCAAGAAACCTCAAAGAGCTAGAGTCGTTTATAGGGAAAATTAACTTTCTTCGAAGATTCATTCCTAATCTGGCCGAGCTCCTCCAGAACATTACCAACATGCTTAAAAAGGACGCAAAAATAAAATGGGACTCCGAGTCCAGACAATCGTTCGAACAGGTCAAACGAGCACTCACAGAAGCCCCAGTTTTGATTAGTCCCGATTTCACTAAAGATTTCTATCTCTTTTCTTTCGCCTCTGAACATACTATAGCAGCTGTGTTACTGCAGAAGAAAAGTGAAGGGTATGAACAACCCATAGATTTCTTCAGCAAAGCTCTAAGAGATGCTGCACTGAACTACAATATCATGGAAAAACAATCTTTTGCTTTGGTAAAGGCTATCAAGGACTTCAGGGTCTATATTCTCCATTCCCACATCATAGCTTATGTTCCAAACACGGTAGTAAAAGATATCCTGACACAAGACAACCCTGATGGGAGAAGGGGAAAGTGGATCGCAGTTATTCTAGAATATGACATAGAAATTAAGCCCACAAAACTGATCAAAGGCCAAGGCCTTGCCAAATTGATGGCTGAATCTAACTTTCAGGCTCTCGACATTAATTTTCTAGATGTGGAAGATGAACAGGGCGAGATGGCGACTCCAAACGTTAGAGAGGTTTTTCTCAACTCTCCATGGTATGCAGACCTTATTTTTGTTCTACAAAATTTACAAGCTCCCCCTTGTTTAACTAAAACTAAAGCTAGATTTTTAAAGTTGAAGGCATTGAAATTCTGTATTCTAGAAGGAAATTTCTATTGGAAGGACCCTGTAGGTATTCTTTTAAATTGTTTACTGAAAGATGAAGCTGATAAAGTGTTGTAGGAGTTTCATGCAGGAGAATGTGGTGGCCATTTGAACTGGAAGGTTACAACCAACAAAATACTCAGAGCTAGATTTTACTGGCCCACCCTGTTCGCAGATGTACATCGGAGAGTAACATCATGTCACCAATGCCAACTATTTGAGGGTAAAAGGAAACTCCTTCCTTTACCTCTTAAACCAATTTCAGTGGAGGCTCCTTTCCAGCAATGGGGACTTGACTTCATTGGAGAAATACACCCTCTGTCTTCAGGCCAACATAGGTGGATTCTTACTGTTTTAGGATAAATTCGTGAGTGTGGACACAGACCAATCTCCCCAGATCCACCTGGATCTGGAACAAACCGTAACAGAATACTACTCTTTCCCTAGACCTAGTTATTGAACGAACTAAGAGAAATGGATAACGGACATACCTTTTGAACGCTTTCCTTTAATCTCTGTTGTTCCTCGCTCTGCTACGATGCTCTTGTGTCGTCCAATCACAACAACACAAACCAATCAAAGCAAAAGCATTAATCTATTCAATACCTAGTCTATACATGTGATCAAGGAATCATGTAATAAGATGACATCATCATTATGGGAAAGGGACATATTCATG
>ML799701.1:159331-172851 GCA_009831015.1 Picea engelmannii | reverse complement strand
GATAACCAAAAATGTGGATAACAGAATGCCCCCCAAAGTCTGAGAGTGGAACCAGTGACAGTCAATAGACTTTGTAAGCTGCATGTGTGTGTCAAGAACCAAGAGCACATCTAATTGGAGACCTGCAAACATCCAAGCATCAGTAGAGTATGACATAATCATAATATCATCTCGATAACCAAAAATGTGGATAACACTTACCGCCACTGATTATTTTACCAAATGGATCGAGGTTGTACCAAGCAGGCAAGCCAATGACTCTATTATTATCAAATTTCTTGAAAATAATATTTTATCTCATTTTGGTTGTCCCAGAAAGATCATTACTGACAATGCAGCTGCATTTCGGTCAAAGAAACTCATTGATTTATGCAATCGTTACCACATTGGCTTGGGGCATTCCACAACCTACTACCCTCAGGGGAATGGGTTCGCGGAATCCTCAAACAAGACTTTGGTAAATATCATCAAGAAAACATTGCAGGAGAATAAAAAATCATGGCATGATAAGCTGGTATTTTCTTTATGGGCAGATAGACTGACTACAAAAAGGTCAATTGGTATGTCACCATACCAGCTGGTCTACGGTACTGAGGCTTTTTTCCCAACTTCTTTGGGAGTCCCTGTCATGAAGTTACTTCAAGAAATGCAAGCTGAACCAAATGACTCCCAGAGACGAATCAATCAGATGATTCATTTGCAACAGACTAGAGAAGATGTTTTCAACAAAACACAGATCATCCAAGAGAACATCAAGAAGATCTTTGACAAACGAACCAAGGAGGATGATTTTGAGTTGGGAGACCTGGTGTTGATATGGGATGCCAGGAACGAGGACAAGGGAAAGCATGGGAAATTTGATCATCTATGGACAGGGCCATACATGATCCAAGCGTTCAGAGGAAACAATGCCTTTTTGCTAAACAATGTTGATGGGTTAGATCTGCCAGGAGCACCTGTGAATGGCAGAATGCTGAAACATTACGTCCCACCTCAGTAAGAGATTTGAAGAACTCACTCTCCATTGTACATACCATTTTTAATTTTCAGTCTTTACTTGCATTTTCAGAGTGAAGAACATTGGTTAGTTTGTTGAAGCCCGAAGAGAAGGCCCTAAGTTGTTGATCACTGTTTTTCGAATCTTTCCTGAGAATAAGACCAACTAAGGCTACTAGACAGATATGTTCGGAATGACAAGAAACTGGATTCTTGGCACTTAATAGGGCAAGTACCATCCCCAGGTGGCCTCATAAATTATGGGAATCAACTTATGACTTGGATATTATGGATATTATCTGTATCTAGTGTTCTTATTGGAAATTGATTTTTCATTTTAACAAAAAAGAAAAAGAAAAAGAAACGAAAAGAGGGAATAAAAGTATTTAAACAAAATCCCCATGCAATAATAGTAACTTGGTCATACCTTTCAAGCATGACCAAGTTCTTTTAAATTTTCAATGTTGATAGGTTAGTGAATACATCTGATCGGACCATCTAATCCTGGTCAGATAGCCCCTAGGTTAGAACTAGTGAATACATTTGATCATACCATCTAATCCTGGTCAGATAGCCCCTAGGATAGAATTGGTGAATAAATCTGACCAGGTTGTCTAATCCTGGTCAGATATCCCTCAGGAAGAATAATATCTTAACCCAACAGTTTAATCTGGGTTTTTTGTCTTGTGAAAGTAGGTTAGAATGTAGATTAATTGCTTAGCTTGCCTTGCCCAAATAAAACCCACTTGAAGAAAATTCTACATAAAGTCTCTGTTGCCTAACGATAGTTGAAATGGTGTCCCCTTGGTGGTGTCTAAAACAAAATTGGGAAAACCCATAAGAAGGTATTAATCTTAAGTTTTTCCTACACATGACTTTTTCCGCTCCCGACATATGTTTCATTCACTTTCCAATGGTCCAGATCATGACACTTAGATCAACGACTCTCACAGCATTCTGGACCCCCCCTTGTGTTCTGCCTTTAATGNACGTAGATCTGGACGGTCCAGAAGAGAGAGCGTCAATCCACGACCCACATTGGATTCCGGACCCCCTCGCCCGTTCTGCCTTTAACGGAAGGGGGGGGGTCCGAAATTGGTAATAACTTGGGCGCACATCTAGACGACTCAGAACAAAGCACTCAAATCCACGGTTGACATTGAATTCCAGACCCCCCCCCTCCATTCTGCATTTAATGGAGGGGGGGGGGTCCGGAATCGACATTAAGGAGCGCGCTAAGATCTGTGGCTAGAAAATAAGCACGCAAATCAATGGCTCATAATTGATTTTGGACCCCCCCTAGTTTTATTCTTTTAACCAAAGGGGGGGGGTCCGGAATCAATATTCCTTACGGCAGGCCCCTTGTTACATGTGGCGTTGTCCTATTGGTCTAGAAGTCCCATCATCCACATGCTGTCTGACATCCCATCACCCCTGGACGTCATCCTCCACTGATTCCACTTGTTCCACTTGCTCCTGGGGTCGTGTCACTTCCCATAACTTCCGTCAGTCCATGTTGTCAGTACCATAACCCCCTTCACTCATGAACAACCTCCTTTTGCGAATTTTACCTCCAATCACCAACCTCCACGTCAGTCGTCCGTATACTTTGGTCACCGTCACCTGCCATATCACCCCAAGTGGCCCATTGTCCATTAATAACTGGATAATATGCCCCTTGTCATGCTGACCGTATCTCCCATGCCAAACCGGCCCCAATTTTGAATAAAAATACCATTTTCCCTTTGCATTCGTGATTCATCCATCGTGCCAGAAACCTCTTATTCCTCCGTTGCTTCCACATTGCCTTCACCTACAGACCAGTTGACCCCACTAACGTATTGTTTATTTGCAGGTACAGTAGTTGAAATGGTGTCAAAGTCCAGACAAGCGGAAGAAGAAGAAAATCCTTTTCTTCCTCCTCCGGTAGATCTGGATAAAATTCCCTTGGTCGATAAAGATCGTTTGATAGCAGATACTATTTGCAGTTTCGACTTTTCTAATCTGCAGTCATGGCTCCGGGAGGTGTTCCTGGACCAGAGAGACGAAATTGGACTCTGGGAGTCCAATTTTCCCCTGTATCTCTTTCCCCAGATTCATCATTTCCCAGAATTCACGCTCAAATGCCAAGCCCATTACATCCCCGACCAGAAAGCCATCGTTTCTTCATTTGGAGACGTCCTCTTCTTCATCACCCCTGAAGATATTGACCAGATGATGCAAATTACCCGTGCTGAATCTGCATCCCCGTTCAACTTAGAAATCCTCACTGAGCTTTATCAAAAAATGACTATCCCGCAGAGAGCTCAGATATTTGAGATTTTTCTCCCCACTTCCGCTCCACTCCCTTCCACCAACCCCCCTTACCCTTCTTCCATGTTATCCACCAAAGGAAACCAAATCATTTCTTCCCTGTGTTCCCTGCTTGGTTACTATTCTGATCAATGGGTAGATGAGCCCATCTTGGGTTTTCTGTCCATTTTCTCGAACGATGAACATCCCACCACGCAGTTCGACTACAACTCCTTCTTGGCCAATAATATCCATGAACAATTTGTGAATTTCGCCACTGAGGGCATGTTCAGATATTCCTCCATTCTGGCTAACATGTTCGTGTACTTTCAAGCCGACAGGGTAACTTTCTCCATGTAGAAGATGGACGTCGACAGGAAGCCCCAGCCAGTCACATCATGGACTTATCTTCTAAAACATAACTCTGTTGAATATGACTTCAAAGCATTCATTGATCAATTTTACCACGTTGTGGTAAGTATGTTGGGTGGCCGGCCTGAGCCACGAATAAATGAAGAGGTTCAGAGAATTCTACATCTCTCGGAAGATGCAAAGAGAGGAGACTGGTACTTGTATCAGAATCACTCTGAGATATGAGTTTACGAGTGTGAATTGACACCTCACAAGCTACCGAGATATGTACCGGTAAGAATTTTTTCATTAGAATATATTAGGAAGATAATGAATTCTGATGATATTCACTTTGTTTCCCTTAAGAAGAAGCAACAATTGCGGATCAAAGGGCAGATTGGTTCTTTCATCTGCAATAGTAGAGGCGCAGGTGAGGAAGAAGACAAAATCTTAAAGGAGATGAAATTCCTTACAAGTTTCACTTGGCATTATGATCCCTGCGGGATCATTTCTGAAATGAGAGTAAAAAATAAGAATGTCCCATATGCGCATGAGTCCAAGCCAGAAATCGAGAAATTTGCAAATCAGACAGAATGGGAGCTGGATACTTTGATGGACGTGGAACAACAAATTGACGTTGAACAGAAGACGCCTTCAACGAGTGTTCTACCCACCACCACACCTCAGTTCCCCAAGGAGAAGAGGCCCCTACAGGAGTCGTCTCCTCCTGTAGCGGAGGTGTCATCAGAGGAATTTCAAATGCACTCCAAAAAGCCAAGGACAGTTTCAGCGCTCGGCGCAACAATAGAGCAGGAAATTTTGACTACCACAGTAACTACCACAAAGGTCAAGCCAGTCACTCTCCCTTTCAGCTCGGGTCAGATTAAGGAAATGACAACAACAACAAAATCCACAGATTCTCCCCTAGATACTCCACCGAGTAAAACTAGTCCCAAATTAGGCATTTTCGAAAAATATGATTTGATCAAGAAGAAGAACCAGACACTCACTAGCAGCACTTATGCCCAGTTTCAGAAGTAGTCGTCCACAGCTCAACATAGGCTTCTTTCAGCCTTTGACGCTGAAAAGGGTAGGATGCATATGGCTTACCTCCAAGCACAAGTGTCGGATCCCAAGGTGATAGCAAATTACAAAAGGGTCACCTTTGAGTTCCAGGCTAAGGACGTACATCTAGCAGATCAGATGGATCTGCACAAGCAAACTGGGGAGATGATTTTCCACACTTTGGCCCATGCTTCAGCTTCTGCATCAAAATTTTGCGTAGCCTTGAACAATGCCCAGACCCAACTTAAGCTGGAGAAAATATCATCTTTCGCGAAGGACAACAGAATGAAGACGGTGGAGGAGCTGGTCCTCAAGATCGGTTACGACCCTGCGAACGTCAAGGCTTCCGAAGAGATGATTAAAAGGAAAAATGCTGACATCGCATCCTTAAGAAAACAACTAAATCTCCCCCCAACAGAGGACCCACAGGCAAAGGAGATAGATGAAAAGGAAGGGGAAAAGGATGAGATGTTAAAATTATTCATGGAGCAGAATGCTCAGCTAAAGGAGATGGAGGCTGAGATGGAAAGACTGCTAAAAGATAAAGAGAAGGAAAAGACAATGGAAGGCGTCCCATTAAGTGCTATCCCAATTGCAGGATTGAGCACAGCAACAGTGACAGTCGTTTCATCTGCTGCATCAGTGCCACTACCAGAGGGAGCAACAGACCTGGCCAAGTCTATGGAGAGAATGAACTTGCAAGAGTCAGAAATCAACAGGCTTAAGAAAGAAGTGGAGAATCTCCAAGAGCTAAAGAATTCTTTCCAGAAAATTCTATCCAAAGAGAAACAGGTGAATGAGCAAATCATGAAGGAGTTACAGCAGCTCCAGAAACAGACAATGGCAGGAAAGACTTTTGCTGAGGTCAAAGAGATTGTGTGGACAGATATTTCCAAGTCCATAAATGAAATCTGGCCAATGGTTCAAATCATGTTTGAACAAAATGAGTTGCTCGAGAGGAGCAAGCAGGGTGTTGAGAAAATCAGAATGGAGCTGGGAGACATACCAGCCCAAGCGAATGAAATCATAAGGTTCCTGAATTCCAAGACCAGGGAGGAACTAGAGGAATTAAAGATTGAGGACATGACATAAACTACACTTGAAGTCAAAAGAGTTCTAACCAAAAGAGGTCTCATGCTTCAGCTTGAGGAGAAGATTCAAGTCATGGATCAAGGAGTGCATAAGTTTTTCAATAGGATAGATGCTCTCCAAAGGAAGGGCCTACTTGGCTTGAAGATCATTAATGACAAATTAATGACACTCCCTCATTACAAGAAAAGATTGACTGAAGTGTCTAAGGACAATTCCAAGTTTGCGGGGATACAAGGAAGCATCACACGAAAAGCATTCATGGATGCCTTGCAGTTGGATATTAGTATCCAGCATGAGATTAAACACATATTCATCATCAAGCCTACATTTTCTAAATATACAGACATGGATGAAGTGTATCGGAGATTGCTTAAAGTCACAGTGCCAGGTCATCTGAGATGGGAAGAACTGTGTGATCTACTAGATTAGTAGATGAGTTGTCACATCCAGTCACATGTCCAGTCAGAAGAGATTGCGAAGGCACCTCGCCAACGGCCTACCCCAGAAATTCAACATACAGTTGTATTGAGTCATCAAACAGTTTCGATTAGTTTAGTTAGTTAGTCTAGAAATAGTATGAGCACGTCCTGATCAGTTATGACAGGAACGTTTGTATTTTGAATTATATATACTTCATATTTCGAATTATTGGGGGTTGTTGATTCGCACACCCTATTGCTATCAAACTGTATCATTTTTGAAGAGATCCACCATTAATTAAGAAGAGGCATTTTACGGGATTCTTGCGTATGTTCACTGGTGATGTGATTTTCTAAGTTAAATTTTTTTCTTTCTCTATAATCATTTTGTTTTCTGGGACTAATCTTTATGAATAACGTAAAGTTGCAGGATTTATCTTGGATACCTTGTTTCCGATTCTAAGGATTTTAATGTTTATCTTCTAATACCTTCAATTAAGAAATTCTTAACTGCTTGTTAGTTGAAGTTATTTTTCTTATCTTTTCCTCTCTCCATCATTTTAATTACTAAAGATCGAGTGAATGTATTATCTCTCCCTGTGAAGTTCTTTTTCGACATTTCTGGTTGTATCTGTTATTTGATTAAACATAGACCCCATAGCCCAATGGATGTGTAGACTGTCTCAACCAACTTCCAAAAACTCTTTTACAACAAAACCACAAGTTTCTTTACCTAGCCTAATATCTGAAATAAAAAACAAAGCTAAATCACATAGAGAGATCCCTCTCTGAAGCCGGAAGGGCTAGATCCCAGCTTTAAAAGCGGTTGGTTAAGGTTATCCTTTGTAGATTTCTTCTTTTTCAACCCCTAGGAAATTTACCAAGTGCTAACATAATTGGCGACCATACTGGGGAAGAATTCAAACCGACAATCTCGCGACTTCTTTCCCTTAAACAAAGTTTGACTCTAAGAAGAAAGTAATGATTAGAGGTTGATTAACTGTGTACATATTATTTTCAGAATCTCTCTTTGAACCTTTTCCCACTCTTACTGTTCCTCTATGACTGTCCCTACAGCAGTACAACCTAATATCGAGCCCGCACTGTCGAATCAAACGCATATTGCGTCAAACCTTTTTGACATAATCCTCAAAACTGCCAATAACCGGGAAGAACTCGAATGTTCATGGGCAACCATTGAACAAGACATAGCTACTCAGGAACAATTGGAAGCTAGACGAAGTCAACATAGAAATCTCCTCTAGTTTCCTTCACCATAAAATTTAAAAAACGATATATATATATATATATATATATATATATATAAACCAAAAAAGAGTTTTGTCTCCCAAGAAAGTTCACACTCGATCTCATCCAGACCCAGAACCCTCCACAGCGATAGATAATCCCGAATAGTTGCTCAGGCGAAAGACCTTAGCTACCAGTTCAACGAGTTATACTCCCCTTCATAAGTCTCCTTCCTTTTTCGGAGAACCAGATATATTTCAAAACCTTTATCTTGATCTTCTTCATTTGACTCCAACAAAGTCAAATGTATTGGTTTGATTAAAGATTTGTGCATCACCCTGGTTCATATCCCTTAGAAAAGCATGGTAATGGACGTGGTGGTTGCAGACATCTCGCCAAAGTATGGTATGTTGCTTTCCCGGTCTTGGGGATCTAAGTTGAAAGGAACCTTGCATCTAGATATGTCTTACACCACTATCCCAGTGTTTGGACAACAGAGGAGGTTATACAGAGAAACGCTGATGAAGTATATGGTCAACAGTCAAGAGAAACCTCACAATTACCCCCTTTACTCTGCTCATTCCGATTTAGATTCGTTCATCTTGTACAATGATGGTAATACGGAAGAGAAAGATTCTCAGCTGATAGAAGATGTAGCTAGTCAAGATGAAGGTCTAGAAAGCGGTGAGGCAACAAAGATGGAAAGTGAAATCATGGAAGATTTCCCCGCTGATTTCTAAAGTATGGATTTTGACGGAGCCGTGAGTAAAGAAGGAGAAGGAGCTGGAATCTGGTTGCATAATCATCGAAAAAGGTATTCGGAAAATCATTCCTATAAGTTGAATTTCCACTGCACTAACAACGTTGCCGAGTATGAAGCTTTAATGCTCGGTCTGAAGCTTTTGAAAAAGGTTTGTACTAAGCAAATAATGGTAAGGGGTGACTCTGAATTAATAATCAAGAAAATTAAAGGTGAGTACACTGCTAAACACCCGCGCCTTAGAGCCTACAGGAATGCTATTCTTGATGCTTTGAAGTGTTTTAATGAGGTTGACTTGCAGGTAATGCCGAGAGGACAGAATATTCTGGCTGACGGATTGGCTACGTCAGCAGCTTCCTGCAAGATTCCTTTCCGCCAAACTCGCCCATACACTGTTGAGGTGAAATGCAGACCGACGGTTCTTGATAATATCAGGTATTGGCAAGTCTTTGGAAATGACGATCAGATAGAGGACTTTCTGCAATGCAAGAATGATTTTGAATGTACAAACATAGATGTAGAAAATGAAAACGAGAATGTAAATAATTCTGAGTTTGAAATAGATAGTGTGAATACTGTAAATACGGTAGATACAGAAGATACAGTAGATTCAGGAGAGTTAGGAGATGACAAAATAGATGCCGATGTTTTACAATTGAAAAGCAATGTGTTACCTAGAGGGATTTTCCCTTTAGAAGATCTGTTCAACAATGACGATGTAGCTAAGAAACCAAAAATAGAAGCTCATAAGCAAGAGGTAGAGGACTGCAACATAGGAACTGAAGAGAAGCCTAGGATGGTCAAACTGTCCAAATCTTTACCCCCAGAACAAAATCTTAAGAACATTGAGCTATTCAAAGAATATTCAGACGTTTTTGCCTGGGGCTATGAAGATTTGAAAGCCTATGACACCAGCATCATACAACACAGGATTCCCATAAAGGAAGACCAGAAACCGTTTAGGCAAAAACTTAGGAGGATAAATCCCAAGTTGCTTCCCCTGATAGAAAAAGAGATTAAGAAAATGTACGATGCCAAGATCATAGTCCCATTACGTTTCTCTAAGTGGGTTTCTAATTTAGTCCCTACACGTAAGAAAACCGGGGAAATCAGGCTCTGCATAGATTTCCGAAATCTGAACAAAGCATCCTTGAAGGATAATTACCCCTTGCCTAAAATGGATCACCTCCTGTAAAGAGTGTTCAGGTCCAGTCGAATTTCTCTGTTGGATGGTTTCTCAGGTTACAACCAGGTCCTAGTGCACCCAGATGATCAAGAAAAAACCGCTTTCACCACACCCTGGGGCACTTTCATGTATGTGAAGATGCCTTTTGGTTTGATGAACGCAGGAGCCACCTTCCAGAGGGCAATGGATATCGCCTTCATAGAAGAGTCAGGTAAGTTTATATTCATTTATCTATATGATGTGACTATGTTTTCCCAATCTGATGATGAACACCTGTGACACCTTAGACGAGTTTTCGAAAAGTGTAGAAGGTTCAGGATTTCTTTAAATCCCAAGAAGTGTCTTTTTGGGTTAGAAGAAGGAAAACTGTTGGGAAACATCATCTCTAAAGAGGGAATCAGAATTGACGCCAGCAGAATCGAGGCCATACTAAAGTTAGAACACCCAAGAAACCTCAAAGAGCTACAGTCGTTTATAGGGAAAATTAACTTTCTTCGAAGATTCATTCCCAATATGGCCGAGCTCCTCTGAAACATTACCAACATGCTTAAAAAGGATGCAAAAATAAAATGGGACTCCGAGTCGAGGCAATCATTCAAACAGATCAAACGAGCACTCACAGAAGCCCCAGTTTTGATTAGTCCCGATTTCACTAAAGATTTCTATCTATTTTCTTTCGCCTCCGAACATACTATAGCAGTTGTGTTACTGCAGAAGAATAGTGAAGGGTATGAACAACCCATATCTTTCTTCAGCAAAGCTCTAAGAGATGCTGCACTGAACTACAATATCATGGAAAAATAGGCTTTTGCTTTGGTAAAGGCTATCAAGGACTTCAGGGTCTATATTCTCCATTCCTACATCATAGCTTATGTTCCAAATGCGGTAGTAAAAGATATCCTGACACAAGACAACCCTGATGGGAGAAGGGGAAAGTGGATCGCAGTTATTATAGAATATGACATAGAAATTAAGCCCACAAAACTGATCAAAGGCCAAGGCCTTGCCAAATTGATGGCTGAATCTAACTTTCAGGCTCTCGACATTAATTTTCTAGATGTGGCAGATGAATAGGGCTATATGGCGACTCCAAACGTTAGAGAGGTTTTTCTCAACTCTCCATGGTATGCAGACCTTATTTTTGTTCTACAAAATTTACAAGCTCCCCTTGGTTTAACTAAAACTAAAGCTAGATTTTTAAAGTTGAAGGCATTGCAATTCTGTATTCTAGAAGGAAATTTGTATTGGAAGGACCCTGCAGGTATTCTTTTAAATTGTTTACTGAAAGATGAAGCTGATAAAGTGTTGCAGGAGTTTCATGCAGGAGAATGTGGTGGCCATTTGAACTGGAAGGTTACAGCCAACAAAATACTCAGAGCTGGATTATACTGGCCCACCCTGTTCGCAGATGTACATCGGAAAGTAACAACATGTCACCAATGCCAACTGTTTGAGGGTAAAATGAAACTCCTTCCTTTACCTCTTAAACCAATTTCAGTGGAGGCTCCTTTCCAGCAATGGGGACTTCACTTCATTGGAGAAACACACCCTCCGTCTTCAGGCCAACATAGGTGGATTCTTACTGCCACTGATTATTTTACCAAATGGATCGAGGCTGTACCAAGCAGGCAATCCACTGACTCTATTATTATCAAATTTCTTGAAAATAATATTTTATCTCGTTTTGGTTGTCCCAGAAAGATCATTACTGACAATGCAGCTACCTTTCGGTCGAAGAAACTCATTGATTTCTGCAATCGTTACCACATTGGCATGGGGCATTCCACAACCTACTACCCTCAGGGGAATGGGTTGGCGGAATCCTCAAACAAGACTTTGGTAAATATCATCAAGAAAACATTGCAAGAGAATAAAAAATCATGGCATGATAAGCTGGTATTTTCTTTATGGGCAGATAGACTGACCACCAAAAGGTCAATTGGTATGTCACCATACCAGCTGGTCTACGGTACTGAGGCTGTTTTCCCAACTTCTTTGGGAGTCCCTGTCATGAAGTTACTTCAAGAAATGCAAGCTGAACCAAATGACTCCCAGAGACGAATCAATCAGATGATTCATTTGCAACAGACTAGAGAAGATGTTTTCAACAAAATACAGATCATCCAGGAGAACATCAAAACAATCTTTGACAAACGAACCAAGGAGGATGATTTTGAGCTACAAGACCTGGTGTTGAGATGGGATGCCAGGAACGAGGACAAGGGAAAGCATGGGAAATTTGATCATCTGTGGACAGGGCCATACATGATCCAAGCGTTCAGAGGAAACAATGCCTTTTTGCTAAACAATGTCGATGGGTCAGATTTGCGAGGAGCACCTGTGAATGGAAGAATGTTGAAACATTACGTCCCACCTCAGTAAGAGATTTGAAGAACTCACTCTCCATTGTGCATACCATTTTTAATTTTCAGTATTTACTTGCATTGTCTGAGTGGAGAACATTGGTTAGTTTGTTGAAGCCCGAAGAGAAGGCCCTACGTTGCTGATCACTGTTTTTCGAATCTTTCCCGAGAATAAGACCAACTAAGGCTACAAGACAGATATGTTCGGAATGACAGGAAACTGGATTCTTGGCACTTAACAGGGCAAGTACCATCCCCAGGTGGAGCCGTTGTTATCACCCCATAAATTATGGGAATCAACTTATGACTTGGATATTATGGATATTATTTGTATCTAGTGTTCTTATTGGAAATTGATTTTTCATTTTAACAAAAAAGAAAAAGAAAAAGAAAAAGAAAAGAAAAGAGGGCATAAAAGAATTTAAACAAAATCCCCATGCAATAATAGTAACTTGGTCATACCGTTCAAGCATGACCAAGTTCTTTTAAATTTTCAATGTTGATAGGTTAGTGAATACATCTGATCGGACCATCTAATCCTGGTCAGATAGCCCCTAGGTTAGAACTAGTGAATACATCTGATCAGACCATCTAATCCTGGTCAGATATCCCCTAGGATAGAATTAGTGAATAAATCTGACCAAACTGTCTAATCCTGGTAAGATATCCCTTAGGAAGAATAATATCTTAACCCAACAGTTTAATCTGGGTTTTTTTGTCGTGTGAAAGTAGGTTAGAATGTAGATTAATTGCTTAGCTTGCCTTGCCCAAATAAAACCCACTTGAAGAAAATGCTATATCAAGTCTCCGTTGCCTAAGGATAGTTGAAATGGTGTCCCCTTGGTGGTGTCTAAAACAAAATTGGGAAAACCCATAAGAAGGTATTAATCTTAAGTTTTTCCTACACATGACTTTTTCCATTCCAGACACATGTTTCATTCACTTTCCAATGGTCCAGATCACGACACTTAGATCAACGGCTCTCACAGCATTCTAGACCCCCCCTTGTGTTCTGCCTTTAACGGAGGGGGGTGGGGTCTGGAATCGGCGATAATATTCACGCAGATCTGGACGGTACAGAAGAGAGCGCGTGAATCCACGACCCACATTGGATTCCGGACCCCCCCGCCTGTTCTGCCTTTAACAGAGGGGGGGGGTGTCTGGAATTGGTAATAACTTGGGCGCACATCTAGACGGCTCAGAACAAAGTGCTCAAATCCATGGTTCACATTCAATTCCGGACCCCCCCGTCCGTTATGCCTTTAGTGGAGGGGGGGGGGGTCCGGAATCGGCATTAAGGAGCACGGTAAGATATGCGGCTAGAAAATAAGAACGCAAATCAATGGCTCATAATTGATTTCGGACCCCCCCTAGTGTTCTACTTTTAACCAAAGGTGGGGGTCGGGAATCAATATTCCTTATGGCGGGCCCCTTGTTACATGTGGCGTTGTCCTATTGGTCTAGAAGTCCCATCATCCACATGCTGCCTGACATCCCTGTTTGCACCCAATTCGTCACTAGGTGAGCAAATTAAGAGTTCTTACATGCCTAGTTGGGCTCTGCTAGGGATGACAGTTGTGAAAGGAAAGGGTTAGAAAGAGAAAAAACAGAGTTATAAACAAAAATCAAACTAAAACTAATTAAAACTAAGAGCATATGAAACAATGAAAAATAAATAAAAATGGACCAATATCACCAATGTATAAGCTGATCTTATTGATGAAATCCAAAGGCACAAAGAAGAAAGG
>ML799701.1:122158-138250 GCA_009831015.1 Picea engelmannii | reverse complement strand
ACCCATAACCCTCCACAGCGATAGATAATCCCGAACAGTTGCTAAGGCGAAAGACCTTAGCTACCATTTCAGCAAGTTATACTCCCCTTCATAAGTCTCCTTCCTTTTCCGGAGAACCAGATATCTTTCAAAACCTTGATCTTGATCTACTTCTGCCACGAAACCTTGTTAGAACACGGTCTGAAACTTTTGTGTCTAAGCTCGTCTTTGATCCAACAATGTTGCAACCTCGAACCCCCGAAGTCTTGTCTCCCACGAATAAACTACAAATCACTACCTTAGCACCGCCCAGTCCTTCACCATCCTCGTCTTCCGTCGCTACCCTTCCAACCACCCAGGTCTTCCTCCCACCTCCTCCGCCCGTCATGGCAGCCTGATATGCCCCTTTGGTGTTGGCCGCACAGCTACATGCCATGCCCCAAGACTACCAGACTAGACTTCCCCAGTTTGATGCAACTGGACTTTTAAACGCACAACAACATGTGGATAAAATGAACGATTACTTGGATTTGCAAGAAGTTGACGAAGTTGATGTTCAAATGAGACTGTTCGCCCAGAGTCTGACAGGGGACGTCAAGAAATGGTTCAAATATTTACCCGCCGCATCAATCCCTGACCTTGTCGCGTTCCAAGGAAGTTTTCTTGACCGATGGGAGGTAAAAAGAAAACCTCTCCAGATACTGTCAGAATACGAGAATATAAAAAGAAATCAAGGTGAGACGGTACAAGATTATTGCACCCGTTTTAACAATTTGTATAATGCGATCCCAACTGAAATCAAACCTCCCCAGGGTTTGGCATTGATTAAATTCCCTGATCGATTCGATGCTGGCATGTCTTACCAATTAAGAGAAAGAAATGCTACCACCCTTGAAGACATGCAAAAAAGTGCTATTAGTGTGGAGGCTAATCTGTTGGCGAAACGAGCTCATCAAAGGTCAGAAAGGAGAGTCACGATCAAAGAAGAACCTTCTACGTCAACCACTGATTCCAAATTGGATTCTGTGGTCAGAACTTTGGAATTATTGATGGAAAGAACGAGTATTTCAGACACAAATCCTCTGAGGGACAACACACCTGCCCCTCAGATTCGAAACCCCAATTTTAGAAGAAACCCTCCTCAAATCAGGCAAAGAGATCAAAGAGATCAAAGAGATCAAAGGGATCAGGGAGGTCCTGATCAGCCGATTAGGCCTCCCCTGCAAGAAAACTATGCTGATGAAGGGGGGGAAGTAATTGAGGAATTAGAGGACACTCATATCAACCTCATGGGCATTCATGACAATGAGGCCATTTTCCTTACTCAAGAAGAGCAGGAACTTTTTTGTTAAATCAAACAAAGGTAAGTGAGGAGGCCGAGGATGAAGGAAAACAGGCTTTTGAAAACGCTATTTTGGAGGTGCACCGTCAATACAATCTGCGAAGTAAGAAGACAAAAGGAAATTCCTCGAAAAAGCCGACCGAAACGCAGAAGGTAGCAGAGACTGAGAAAACTCCTGAGAAGACCACTGCTGAAAAGTCTCCTGAGAAGGGTAAAACTGACACTCTGGTGAAGAAAAACATCACCATTTTGAAAATACCAGCACAGCCCAAAGTTCCACCTGTCAATCCACCCAGTCCTTCTGAGCAGAAAAATATGGCGGACCAACCAGAATCAACGAGGACTGCAACATAGGAACTGAAGAGAAGCCTAGGATGGTCAAACTGTCCAAATCTTTACCCCCAGAACAAAATCTTAAGTACATTGAGCTATTCAAAGAATATTCAGACGTTTTTGCATGGGGCTATGAAGATTTGAAAGCCTATGACACCAACATCATACAACACAGGATTCCCATAAAGGAAGACCAGAAACCGTTTAGGAAAAAAATTAGGAGGATAAATCTGAAGTTGCTTCCCCTGATAGAAAAAGAGATTAAGAAAATGTACGATGCCAAGATCATAGTCCCATTACGTTTCTCTAAGTGGGTTTCTAATTTAGTCCCTACACGTAAGAAAACCGAGGAAATCAGGCTCTGCATAGATTTCTGAAATCTGAACAAAGCATCCTTGAAGGATAATTACCCCTTGCCTAAAATGGATCACCTCCTACAAAGAGTGGTCAGGTCCATTCGAATTTCTCTGTTGGATGGTTTCTCAGGTTACAACCAGGTCCTAGTGCACCAAAACGATCAAGAAAAAACCGCTTTCACCACACCCTGGGGCACTTTCATGTATGTGAAGATGCCTTTTGGTTTGATGAACGCATGAGCCACCTTCTAGAGGGCAATGGATATCGCCTTCGTAGAAGATTCATGTAATTTTATTGTCGTTTATCTAGATGATGTGACTGTGTTTTCCCAATCCGATGATGAACACATGCGACACCTTAGACGAGTTTTTGAAAAGTGTAGAAGGTTTGGGATTTCTTTAAATCCCAAGAAGTGTCTTTTTGGGTTAGAAGAAGGAAAACTGCTGGGACACATCATCTCTAAAGAGGGAATCAGAATTGAACCCAACAAAATTGAGGCCATACTAAAGTTAGAACACCTAAGAAACCTCAAGGAGCTACAGTCGTTTATAGGGAAAATTAACTTTCTTCGAAGATTCATTCCTAATATGGCCGAGCTCCTCCGAAACATTACCAACATGCTTAAAAAGGACACAAAAATAAAATGGGACTCTGAGTCCAGACAATCGTTCGAACAGGTCAAATGAGCACTCACAGAAGCCTCAGTTTTGATTAGTCCCGATTTCACTAAAGATTTCTATCTCTTTTATTTCGCCTCCAAACATACTATAGCAGCTGTGTTACTGCAGAAGAATAATGAAGGGTATGAACAACCCATATATTTCTTCATCAAAGCTCTAAGAGATGCTGCACTGAACTACAATATCATGGAAAAATAGGCTTTTGCTTTGGTAAAGGCTATCAAGGACTTCAGGGTCTATATTCTCCATTCCCACATCATAGCTTATGTTCCAAACGTGGTAGTAAAAGATATCCTGACACAAGACCACCCTGATGGGAGAAGGGGAAAGTGGATCGCAGTTATTCTAGAATATGACATAGAAATTAAGCCCACAAAACTGATCAAAGGCCAAGGCCTTGCCAAATTGATGGCTGAATCTAACTTTCAGGCTCTCGACATTAATTTTCTAGATGTGGTAGATGAACAGGGAGAGATGGCGACTCCAAACCTTAGAGAGGTTTTTCTCAACTCTCCATGGTATGCAGACCTTATTTTTGTTCTACAAAATTTACAAGCTCCCCCTGGTTTAACTAAAACTAAAGCTAGATTTTTAAAGTTGAAGGCATTGAAATTCTATATTCTAGAAGGAAATTTGTATTGGAAGGACCCTGCAGGTATTCTTTTAAATTGTTTACTGAAAGAGCAAGCTGATAAAGTGTTGCAGGAGTTTCATGCAGGAGAATGTGGTGGCCATTTGAACTAGAAGGTTACAGTCAACAAAATACTCAGAGATAGATTTTACTAGCCCACCCTGTTCGCAGATGTACATCGGAAAGTAACAGCATGTCACCAATGCCAACTGTTTGAGGGTAAAAGGAAACTCCTTCCTTTACCTCTTAAACCAATTTCAGTGGAGGCTCCTTTCTAGCAATGGGGACTTGACTTCATTGGAGAAATACACCCTTCGTCTTTAGGCCAACATAGGTGGATTCTTACCGCCACTAATTATTTTACCAAATGGATCGAGGCTGTACCAAGCAGGCAAGCCACTGACTCTGTTATTATCAAATTTCTTGAAAATAATATTTTATCTCGTTTTGGTTGTCCCAGAAAGATCATTACTGACAATACAGCTGCCTTTCGGTCGAAGAAACTCATTGATTTCTGCAATCGTTACAACATTGGCTTGGGGAATTCCACAACCTACTACCCTCAGGGGAATGGGTTGGCGGAATCTTCAAACAAGACTTTGGTAAATATCATCAAGAAAACATTGCAGGAGAATAAAAAATCATGGCATGATAAGCTGGTATTTGCTTTATGGGCAGATAGACTGACCACCAAAAGGTCAATTGGTATATCACCATACCAGCTGGTCTACGGTACTGAGGCTATTTTCCCAACTTCTTTGGGAGTCCCTGTCATGAAGTTACTTCAAGAAATGCAAGCTGAACCAAATGACTCCCAGAGACGAATCAATCAGATGATTCATTTGCAACAGACTAGAGAAGATGTTTTCAACAAAACACAGATCATCCAAGAGAACATCAAGAAGATTTTTGACAAACGAACCAAGGGGGATGATTTTGAGCTGGGAGACCTGGTGTTGAGATGGGATGCCAGGAACGAGGACAAGGGAAAGCATGGGAAATTTTATCATCTGTGGACAGGGCCATACATGATCCAAGCGTTCAGAGGAAACAATGCCTTTTTGCTAAACAATGTCGATGGGTCAGATCTGCCAGGAGCACCTGTGAATGGCAGAATGCTGAAACATTACGTCCCACCTCAGTAAGAGATTTGAAGAACTCACTCTCCATTGTACATACCATTTTTAATTTTCAGTATTTACTTGCATTGTCTGAGTGAAGAACATTGGTTAGTTTTTTTGAATCCTGAAGAGAAGGCCCTAAGTTGTTGATCACTGTTTTTCGAATCTTTCCCGAGAATAAGACCAACTAAGGCTACTAGACAGATATTTTCGGAATGACAGGAAACTGGATTCTTGGCACTTAACAGGGCAAGTACCATCCCCAGATGGAGCCACTGTTATCACCCCATAAATTATGGGAATCAACTTATGACTTGGAATTTATGGATATTATCTGTATCTAGTGTTCTTATTGGAAATTGATTTTTCATTTTAACAAAAAAGAAAAAGAAAAAGAAAAAGAAAAGAAAAGAGGGCATAAAAGAATTTAAACAAAAGCCCCATGCAATAATAGTAACTTGGTCATAGCTTTCAAGCATGACCAAGTTCTTTTAAATTTTCAATGTTGATAGGTTAGTGAATACATCTGATAGGACCATCTAATCCTGGTCAGATAGCCCCTAGGTTAGAACTAGTGAATACATCTGATCAGACCATCTAATCCTGGTCAGATAGCCCCTAGGATAGAATTAGTGAATAAATTTGACCAGACTGTCTAATTCTGGTAAGATATCCCGTAGGAAGAATAATATCTTAACCCAACAGTTTAATCTGGGTTTTTTGTCTTGTGAAAGTAGGTTAGAATGTAGATTAATTGCTTAGCTTGCCTTGCCCAAATAAAACCCACTTAAAGAAAATGCTACATCAAGTCTCCATTGCCTAAGGATAGTTGAAATGGTGTCCCCTTGGTGGTGTCTAAAACAAAATTGGGAAAACCCATAAGAAGGTATTAATCCTAAGTTTTTCCTACACATGACTTTTTCCGCTCCCGACATATGTTTCATTCACTTTCCAATGGTCCAGATCATGGCACTTAGATCAACGGATCTCACAGAATTCTGGACTCCCCCTTGTGTTCTGCCTTTAACGGAGGGTGGGGGGGGCGGAATCGGCGATAATATTCACACAGATCTAGACAGTCCAGAAGAGAGCGCATGAATCCACGGCCCACATTGGATTCCGGACCCCCCCGCCCGTTCTGCCTTTAACGGAGGGGGGGGGGGTCCGGAATTGGTAATAACTTGGGCGCACATCTAGACGGCTCAGAAAAAAGCTCTCAAATCCACGTTTCACATTGAATTCCGGACCCCCCCCCCTTCGTTCTGCCTTTAATGGAGGGGGGGAGGGGGGGGGTCCGGAGTCGGCATTAAGGAGCGCGCTAAGATCTGCGGCTAGAAACTAAGCGCGCAAATCAATGGCTCATAATTGATTTCGGACCCCCCCTAGTGTTCCACTTTTAACCAAAGGGGGGGGTCCGGAATCAATATTCCTTATGGCGGGCCCCTTGTTACATGTTGCGTTGTCCTATTGGTCTAGAAGTCCCATCATCCACATGCTGCCTGACATCCCATCGCCCCTGGACGTCATCCTCCACTGAGTCCCCTTGTTCCACTTGCTCCTGGGGTCGTGTCACTTCCCATAACTTCCGTCAGTCCATGTTGTCAGTACCATAACCCCCTTCACTCATGAACAACCTCCTTTGGCTACTTTTACCTCCAATAACCAACCTCCACATCAGTCGTCCGTATACTTTGGTCACCATCACCTTCCATATCACCCCAAGTGGCTCATTGTCCATTCATAACTGGATAATATGCCCATTGTCATGCTGACCGTATCTCCCGCGCCAAACCGGCCCCAATTTTGAATAAAACTACCTTTTTCCCTTTGCATTCGTGATTCATCCATCGTGCCAGAAACTTCTTATTCCTCCGTTGCTTCTGCATCGCCTTCACCTACAGCCCAGTTGACCCCACTAACGTATTGTTTATTTGCAGGTACAATAGCTGAAATGGTGTCAAAGTCCAGACAAGCGGAAGAAGAAGACAATCCTTTTATTCCTCCTCCGGTAGACCTGGATAAAATTCCCTTGGTCAATAAAGATCGTTTGATAGCAGATACTATTTGAAGTTTCGACTTTTCTGATCTGCAGTCATGGCTCCGGGAGGTGTTCCTGGACCAGAGCGACGAAATTGGACTCTGGGAGTCCAATTTGCCCCTGTATCTCTTTCCCCAGATTCATCATTTCCCAGAATTCGCCCTCAAATGCCAAGCCCATTACATCCCCGACCAGAAAGCCATCGTTTCTTCATCTGGAGACGTCCTCTTCTTCATCTCCCCTGAATATATTGACCAGATGATGCAAATTGCCCGTGTTGAATCTGCGTCCCCGTTCAACTTAGAAATCCTCACTGAGCTTTATCAAAAAATGACTTTTCCGCAGAGAGCTCAGATATTTGAGATTTTTCTCCCCACTTCCGCTCCACTCCCTTCCACCAACCCCCCTTACCCTTCTTCCATGTTCTCCACCAAAGGAAACCAAATCATTTCTTCCCTGTGTGCCCTGCTTGGTTACTATTCTGATCAATGGGTAGATGAGCCCATCCTGGGTTTTCTGTCCATTTTCTCGAACGATGAACAACCCACCACACAGTTCGACTACAACACCTTCTTGGCCAATAATATCCATGAACATTTTGTGAATTTCACCACTGAGGGCATGTTCAGATATTCCTCCATTCTAGCTTACATGTTCGTGTACTTTCAAGCCGATAGGTTCACTTTCTCCATGCAGAATATGGACGTCGACAGGAAGCCCCAGCCAGTCACAGCATGGACTTATCTTCTGAAACATAACTCTGTTGAATACGACTTCAAAGCGTTCATTGATCAATTTGACCACCCTGTGGTAAGTATGTTGGGTGGCCGGCCTAAGCCACGAATAAATGAAGAGGTTCAGAGAATTCTACATCTCTCGGAAGACGCAAAGACAGGAGACCGGTACTTGTATCAGAATCACTCTGAGATCCGAGTTTACGCATGCGAATTGGCACCTCACAAGATGACGAGATATGTACCGGTAATAATTTTTTCATTAGAATATATTAGGCAGATAATGAATTTTGATGATATTCACTTTGTTTCCCTTAAGAAGAAGCAACAATTGTGGATCAAAGGGCAGATTGGTTCTTTCATCTGCAATAGTAGAGGCGCAGGTGAGGAAGAAGAAAGAATATTAAAGGAGATGAAATTCCTTACAAGTTTCACCTGGCATTATGATCCCTGCAGGATCATTTCTGAAATGAGAGTGAAAAATAAGAACGTCCCATATGCGCATGAGTCCAAGCCAGAAATCGAGAAATTTGCAAATCAGACAGAATGGGAGCTCGATACTTTGATGGACGTGGAACAACAAATTGATGTTGAACAACAGATGCCTTCAACGAGTGTTCTACCCACCACCACACCTCAGTTCCTCAACGAGAAGAGGCCCCTATAGGAGTTGTCTCCTCGTGTAACGGAGGTGTCATCAGAGGAATTTCAAATGCACTCCAAAAACCCAAGGACAGTTTCAGCGCCCGGTGCAACAATAGAGGAGGAAATTTCGACTACCACAGTAACTACCACAAAGGTCAAGCCAGTCACTCTCCCTTTTGGCTCGAGTCAGATTAAGGAAATGAGAACAACAATAAAATCCACGGATTCTCCCCTAGATACTCCGCCGAGTAAAACTGGTCCCAAATTAGGCATTTTCAAAAAATATGACTTGATCAAGAAGAAGAACCAGACACTCACTAGCAGCACTTATGCCCAGTTTCAGAAGCAGTCGTCCACAACTCAACACAGGCTTCCTTCAGCCTTTGAGACTGAAAAGGGTAGGATGCATATGGCTTACCTCCAATCACAAATGTCGGATCCCAAGGTGATAGCATATTAAAAAAGGGCCACCTTTGAGTTCCATGCTAAGGACGTACATCCAACAGATCAGATGGATCTACACAAGCAAACTGGGGAGATGATTTTCCACACTTTGGCCCATGCTTCAACTTCTGCATCAAAATTTCGGGTAGCCTTGAACAATGCCCAGACCCAACTTAAGCTGGAGAAAATATCATATTTTGCGAAGGATGACAGAATCAAGACGTTGGAGGAGCTGGTCCTCAAGATCGGTTACGACCCTGCGAACGTCAAGGCTACCGAAGAGATGATTAAAAATAAAAATGTTGAAATCGCATCCTTAAGAAAATAGCTAAAGCTCCCCTCAACAGAGGACCCACAGGCAAAGGAGATAGCTGAAAAGAAAGGGGAAAAGGATGAGATGTTAAAATTACTCATGGAGTAGAATGCTCAGCTAAAGGAGATGGAGGCTGAGATGGAAAGACTGCTAAAAGATAAAGAGCAGGAAAAGACAATGGAAGGCATCCCATTAAGTGATATCCCAATTGCAGGATTTAGCACAGCAACAGTGACATCTGTTTCATCTGCTGCATCAGTGCCACTACTAGAGGGAACAACAGACCTGACCAAGTCTATGGAGAGAATGAACCTGCAAGAGTCAGAAATCAGCAGGCTTAAGAAAGAAGTGGAGAATCTCCAAGAGCTAAAGACTTCTTTCCAGACAAGTTTATCCAAAGAGAAACAGGTGAATGAGCAAATCAAGAAGGAGTTACAGTAGCTCCAGAAACAGACAATGGCAGGAAAGACTTTGGCTGAGGTCAAAGAGATTGTGTGGACAGATATTTCCAAGTCCATAAATGAAATCTGGCCAATGGTTCAAATCATGTTTGAACAAAATGAGTTGCTCGAGAGGAGCAAGCAGGCTATTGATAAAATCAGAATGGAGCTGGGAGACATGCCAGCCCAAGCGAACGAAATCATAAGGTTCCTGAATTCCAAGACCAGGGAGGAACTAGAAGAATTAAATATTGACGACAGGACATAAACTATACTTGAAGTCAAAAGAGTTCTAACCAAAATAGGTCTCATGCTTCAATTTGAGGAGAATATTCAAGTCATGGATCAAGGAGTGCAGAAGTTTTTCAATAGGATAGATTCTCTCCAAAGGAAGGGCCTACCTGGCTTGAAGGTCATTAATGACAAATTAATGACACTCCCTGATTACAAGAAAATATTAACTGAAGTGTCTAAGGACAATTCCAAGTTTGCGGGGATACAATGAAGCATCACAGGAAAAACATTCATGGATGCCTTGCAGTTGGATATTAGTATCCATCATGAGATTAAACACATATTCATCATCAAGCCTACATTTGCTAAATATACAGACATGGATGAAGTGTATTGGACATTTCTTAAAGTCACAGTGCCAGGTCATCTGAGATGGGAAGAACTGTGTGATCTACTAGATTAGTAGATGAGTTGTCACATCCAGTCACATGTCCAGTCAGAAGAGATTGCGAAGGCACCTCGCCAACGGCCTACCCCAGAAATTAAGCATACAGTTGTATCGAGTAATCAAACAGTTTCGATTAGTTTAGTTAGTTAGTCTAAAAATAGTATGAGCATGTCCTGATCAGTTATGACAGGAACGTTTGTATTTTGAATTATATATACTTCATCTTTCGAAGTATTGGGGGTTGTTGATTTGCACATCCTATTGCTATCAAACTGTATCATTTTTGAAGAGATCCACCATTAATAAAGAAGAGGCATTTTACTGGATTCTTGCGTATGTTCACTGGTGATGTGATTTTCTAAGTTAAATGTTTTTCTTTCTCTGTAATCATTTTGTTTTCTGGGACTAATCTTTATGAATAACGTAAATTTGCAGGATTTATCTTGGATACCCTGTTTCTGATTCTAAGGATTTTAATGTTTATCTTCTAATACCTTCAATTAAGAAATTCTTAACTGCTTGTTAGTTGAAGTTATTTTTCTTATATTTTCCTCTCTCCATCATTTTAATTACTAAAGATACAGTGAATGTATTATCTTGCCCTGCGAAGTTATTTTTTGACATTTCTGGTTGTATCTGTTATTTGATTAAATACACACCCCATAGCCCAATGGATGTGTAGACTGTCTCAACCAACTTCCAAAAACTCTTTTACAACAAAACCAACAGTTTCTTTACCTAGCCTAATATCTGAAATAAAAAACAAAGCTAAATCACATAGAGAGATCCCTCTATGAAACTGGAAGGGCTAGATCCCAGCTTTAAAACCAGTTGGTTAAGGTTATCCTTTGTAGATTTCTTCTTTTTCAACCCCTAGGAAATTTACTAAGTGCTAACATAATTGGCGACCATACTGGGGAAGAACTAAAACCGACAATCTCGCGACTTCTTTCCCCTTAAGAATGTTTGACTCCGAGAAGAAAGTAATGATTAGAGGTTGATTAACTCTATACATATTATTTCAGAATCTCTCTTTGAACCTTTTCCCACTCTTACTATTCCTCTATGACTGTCCCTACAGTAGTACAACCTAATATCGAGCCCGGACTGTCGAATCAAATGCATATTGCGTCAAACCTTTTTGACATAATCCTCAAAACTGCCAATAACTGGGAAGAAATCGAACGTTCATGGGCAGCCATTGAACAAGACATAGCTACTCAGGAACAATTGGAAGCTAGATGACGTCAACGTAGAAATCTCCCCTAGTTTCCTTCACCATAAAATTTAAAAAACGATATATATATATATATATATATATATATATATATATATATATATATATATATATATATATATAAACCAAAAAAGAGTTCTGGCTCTCAAAAAAGTTCACACTCGATCTCATCCAGACCCAGAACCCTCCACAACGATAGATAATCCCGAACAATTGCTCAGGCGAAAGACCTTAGCTACCAGTTTAGCGAGTTATACTCCCCTTCATAAGTCTCCTTCCTTTTCCTGAGAACCAGATATCTTTCAAAACCTTGATCTTGATCTTCTTCCGCCATGAAACCTTGTTAGAACACGGTCTGAAACTTTTGTGTCTAAGCTCGTCTTTGATCCAACAGTGTTGCAACCTCGAACCCCCGAAGTCTTGTCTCCTATGAATAAACTACAAATCACTACCTCAGCACCGCCCAGTCCTTCACCGTCCTCGTCTTCCATCGCTACCCTTCCAACCACCCAGGTCGTCATCCCACCTCCTCCGCCCGTCATGGCAGCCCGATGTGCCCCCTTGGTGCTGGATGCACCGCTACATGTCATGCCCCAAGACTACCAGACTAGACTTCCCCAGTTTGATGCAACCAGACCTTTAAACGCACAACAACATGTGGATAAAATGAACGACTACTTGGATTTGCAAGAAGTTGACGAAGTTGACGTTCAAATGAGACTGTTCTCCTAGAGTCTGACAGGGGACGTCAAGAAATGGTTCAAAGATTTACCCGCCACATCAATCCCTGACCTTTTCACGTTCCAAGGAAGTTTTCTTGACCGATGGGAGGTAAAAAAAAACCCTCTCCAGATACTGTCAGAATATGAGAATATAAAAAGAAATCAAGGTGAGACGGTACAAGATTATTGCACTCGTTTTAACAATTTGTATAATGCGATCCCAACTTAAATCAAACCTCCCCAGGGTTTGGCATTGATTAAATTCCCTGATGGATTTGATGCTGACATGTCTTACCAATTAAGAGAAAGAAATGTTGCCACCCTTGAAGACATGCATAAAAGTGCTATTAGTGTGGAGGATAATCTGTTGGCGAAACGAGCATGTCAAAAGTTAGAAAGGAGAGTCACGATCAAAGAAGAACCTTATACGTCAACCACTGATTCCAAATTGGATTCTGTGGTCAGAACTTTGGAATTATTGATGGAAAGAATGAGTATTTCAGACAGAAATCCTCCGAGGGACAACAAACCTGCCCCTCAGATTCGAAACCCCAATTTTAGAAGAAACCCTCCTCAAATCAGGCAAAGAGATCAAAGAGATCAAAGAGATCAAAGAGATCAAAGGGATCAGAGAGGTCCTGATCAGCCGATTAGGCCTCCCCTGTAAGAAAACTATGCTGATGAAGGGGGGGAAGTAAATGAGGAATTGGAGGACACTGATATCAACCTCATGGGCATTCATGACAATGAGGCCATTTTCCTTACTCAAGAAGAGCAGGAACTTTTTTGTTAAATAAAACAAAGGTAAGTGAGGAGGCCGAGGATGAAGGACAACAGGCTTTTAAAACGCTATTTTGGAGGTGCACTGTCAATACAATCTGCGAAGTAAGAATACAAAAGGAAATTCCTCGAAAAAGCCGACCGAAACGCAGCAGGTAGCAGAGACTGAGATAACTCCTGAGAAGACCACTTCTAAAAAGTCTCCTGAGAAGGGTAAAACTGACACTCCGGTGAAGAAAAACATCACCATTCTGAAAAGACCAGCACAACCCGAAGTTCCACCTGTCAATCCACCCAGTCCTTCTGAGCGGAAAAATATGGCGGACCAACCAGAATCAACGAGTCAGACCCGAACTTCTGCGCCTTTTATCCTAGAGGGAGAATTAGCCAAAATAAAAATTCCTATCCCACTTACAGAGTTGATGAATAGAGGCGGTTATCGTTCACAGGTACTAAAAGCATTAGCCATTGAACCAGACATAGGCACCAAGGCCTTGACTATTGGATCAGTGACCCATTCAGACACTGTGAACCTCATTGATGATCATCCCGAACTCCTTTTCGGACCTGAAGTAAATGGTCGAGATGATGCTGATGATGTAGATCCCTTTTACATCAGCTTGAACATACATGATTTAATATTGCATAACGCCATGCTAGATTCGGGCGCCTCACATAATCTGATGCCTAAAGAAGTTATGGAAAAACTGGGACTGGAGGTCACCAGACCATACAAAGATTTACACTCATTTGACTCCAGCAAAGTCAAATGTATTGGTTTGATTAAAGATTTGTGCATCACCCTGGTTCATATCCCTTCGAAAAGCATGGTAATGGACATGGTGGTTGCAGACATCCCGCCAAAGTATGGTATGTTGCTTTCCCGGTCTTGGGGAGCTAAGTTGAAAGGAACCCTGTAGCTAGATATGTCTTACGCCACTATCCCAGTGTTTGGACAACAGAGGAGGTTATACAGAGAAACGCTAATGAAGTATATGGTCAACAGTCAAGAGAAACCTCACAATTACCCCCTTTACTCTGTTCATTCCGATTTAGATTCGTTCATCTTGTACAATGATGGTATTACGAAAGAGCAAGATTCTCAGCTGATAGAAGATGTAGCTAGTCAAGATGAAGGTCCAGAAAGTGGTGAGGCAGCAAAGATGGAAAGTGCAATCACATAAGATTTCCCCGCTAATTTCTGGAGTATGGATTTTGACGGAGCTGTGAGTAAAGAAGGAGCAGGAGCTGGAATCTGGTTGCATAATCATCGGAAAAGGTATTCGAAAAATCATTCCTATAAGTTGAATTTCCACTGCACTAACAACGTTGCCGAGTATGAAGCTTTAATGCTCGGTCTGAAGCTATTGAAAAAGGTTGGTGCTAAGCAAATAATGGTAAGGGGTGACTCTGAATTAATAATCAAGCAAATTAAATGTGAGTACACTGCTAAACACCTGTGCCTTAGAGCCTACAGGAATGTTATTCTTGATGCTTTGAAGTGTTTTAATGAGGTTGACTTGCAGGTAATGCCGAGAGGACAGAATATTGTGGCTGACGGATTGGCTACGTCAGCAGCTTCCTGCAAGATTCCTTTCCGCCAAACTCACCCATACACTGTTGAGGTGAAATGCAGACCGACGGTTCCCGATAATATCAGGTATTGGCAAGTCTTTGGAAATGACGATCAGATAGAGGACTTTCTGCAATGCAAGAATGATTTTGAATGTACAAACATAGATGTAGAAAATGAAAATGAGAATGTAAATAATTCTGAGTTTGAAATAGATAGTGTGAATACTGTAAATACGGTAGATACATAAGATATTGTAGATTCAAGAGAGTTAGGAGATGACAAAATAGATGTTGATGTTTTACAATTGAAAAGCAATGTGTTACCTAGAGGGCTTGTCCCTTTAGAAGATCTGTTCGACAATGACGATGTAGCTAAGAAACCAAAAATAGAAGCTCATGGGAAAGAGGTAGAGGACTACAACATAGGAACTGAAGAGAAGCCTAGGATGGTCAAACTGTCCAAATATTTACCCCCAGAAAAAAAGCTTAAGTACACTGAGATATTCAAAGAATATTCAGACGTTTTTTCTTGGGGCTATGAATATTTGAAATCCTATGACACCAGCATTATAAAACACAGGATTCCCATAAAGGAAGACCAGAAATCATTTAGGTAAAAACTTAGGAGGATAAATCCCAAGTTGCTTCCCCTGATAGAAAAACAGATTAAGAAAATGTACGATGCCAAGATCATAGTCCCATTACGTTTCTCTAAGTGGGTTTCTAATTTAGTCCCTACACGTAAGAAAACCGGGGAAATCAGGCTCTGCATAGATTTCCGAAATCTGAACAAAGCATCCTTGAAGGATATTTACCCCTTGCCTAAAATGGATCACCTCCTGCAAAGAGTGGTCGGGTCCAGTCGAATTTCTCTGTTGGATGGTTTATCAGGTTACAACCAGGTCCTAGTGCACCAAAACGATCAAGAAAAAACCGCTTTCACCACACCCTGGGGCACTTTCATGTATGTGAAGATGCCTTTTGGTTTGATGAACGCAGGAGCCACCTTGCAGAGGGAAATGGATATCGCCTTCGTAGAAGAGTCAGGTAAGTTTATTGTCATTTATCTAGATGATGTGACTGTGTTTTCCCAATCCAGTGTGGTGGCCATTTGAACTGGAAGGTTACAGTCAACAAAATACTCAGAGCTGGATTTTACTGGCCCACCCTATTCGCAGATGTACATTGTCAAGTAACAGCATGTCACCAATGCCAATTGTTTGAGGGTAAAAGGAAACTCCTTCCTTTACCTCTTAAACCAATTTCAGTGGAGGCTCCTTTCCAGCAATGAGGACTTGACTTCATTGGAGAAATACACCCTCCGTCTTCAGGCCAACATAGGTGGATTCTTACCGCCACTGATTATTTTACCAAATGGATCGAGGTTGTACCAAGCAGGCAAGCCACTGACTTTGTTATTATCAAATTTCTTGAAAATAATATTTTATCTCATTTTGGTTGTCCCAGAAAGATCATTACTGACAATGCAGCTGACTTTCGGTCAAAGAAACTCATTGATTTCTGCAATCGTTACCACATTGTCTTGGGGCATTCCACAGCCTACTACCAAGTTCTTTTAAATTTTCAATGTTGATAGGTTAGTGAATACATCTGATCGGACCATCTAATCCTGGTCAGATAGCCCCTAGGTTAGAGCTAGTGAATACATCTGATCAGACCATCTAATCCTGGTCAGATAGCCCCTAGGATAGAATTAGTGTATAAATCTGACCAACCTGTCTAATCCTGGTCAGATATCCCTTAGGAAGAATAATATCTTAACCCAACAGTTTAATCTGGGTTTTTTGTCTTGTGAAAGTAGGTTAGAATGTAGATTAATTGCTTAGCTTGCCTTGCCCAAATAAAACCCACTTGAAGAAAATGATACATCAAGTCTTCGTTGCCTAAGGATAGTTGAAATGGTGTCCCCTTGGTGGTGTCTAAAACAAAATTGGGAAAACCCATAAGAAGGTATTAATCCTAAGTTTTTCCTACACATGACTTTTTCCGCTCCCGACATATGTTTCATTCACTTTCCA
>ML799701.1:109058-122108 GCA_009831015.1 Picea engelmannii | reverse complement strand
GGGGGGGGGGGGTCCAGAATCGACATTAAGGAGTGCGCTAAGATCTGTGGCTAGAAAATAAGCGCGTAAATCAATGGCTCATAATTGATTTCGGACCCCCCCTAGTGTTTTGATTTTAACCAAAGAGGGGGGTCCGGAATCAATATTCCTTACGGCGGGCCCCTTGTTACATGTGGCGTTGTCCTATTGGTCTAGAAGTCCCATCATCCACATGCTTCCTGACATCCCGTCGCCCCTGGATGCCATCCTCCACTGAGTCCACTTGCTCCCGGGGTCGTGTCACTTCCCATAACTTCCGTCAGTCCATGTTGTCAGTACCATAACCCCCTTCACTCATGAACAACCTCCTTTGGCGACTTTTACCTCCAATCACCAACCTCCATGTCAGTCGTCTATATACTTTGGTCTCTGTCACCTACCATATCACCCCAAGTGGCCCATTGTCCATTAATAACTGGATAATATGCCCGTTTTCATGCTGACCGTATCTCCCACGCCAAACCGTCCCCAATTTTGAATAAAACTACTGTTTTCCCTTTGCATTCGTCATTCATCCATCGCGCCAGAAACCTCTTATTCCTCCGTTTCTTCCACATCACCTTCACCTACAGCCCAGTTGACCCCACTAACGTATTGTTTATTTGCAGGTACAGTAGCTGAAATGGTGTCAAAGTCCAGACAAGCGGAAGAAGAAGAAAATTCTTTTTTTCCTCCTCCGGTAGACCTGGATAAAATTCCCTTGGTCGATAAAGATCGTTTGATAGCAGATACTATTTGCAGTTTCGACTTTTCTGATCTGCAGTCATGGATCTGGGAGGTGTTCCTGGACCAGAGCGACGAAATTGGACTCTGGGAGTCCAATTTTCCCCTGTATCTCTTTCCCCAGATTCATCATTTCCCATAATTCACCCTCAAATGCCAATCCCATTACATCCGCGACCAGAAAGCCATCGTTTCTTCATCTCGATACGTCCTCTTCTTCATCACCCCTGAAGATATTGACCAGATGATGCAAATTACCCGTGCTGAATCTGCGTCCCCGTTCAACTTAGAAATCCTCACTGAGCTTTATCAAAAAATGACTTTCCCGCAGAGAGCTCAGATATTTGAGCTTTTTCTCCCCACTTCCGCTCCATTCCCTTCCACCAACCCCCCTTACCCTTCTTCCATGTTCTCCACCAAAGGAAACCAAATCATTTCTTCCCTGTGTGCCCTACTTGGTTACTATTCTGATCAATGGGTAGATGAGTCCATCCTGGGATTTCTGTCCATTTTCTTGAACGATGAACAACCCACCATGCAGTTCGACTACAACACCTTCTTGGCCAATAATATCCATGAACAATTTGTGAATTTCGCCACTGAGGGCATGTTCAGATATTCCTCCATTCTGGCTTACATGTTCGTGTACTTTCAAGCCAACAGGTTCAATTTATCCATGCAGAAGATGGACACCGACGGGAAGCCCCAGCCAGTCACAACATGGACTTCTCTTCTGAAACATAACTCTGTTGAATATGACTTCAAAGTGTTCATTGATCAATTTGACCACCCTGTGGTAAGTATGTTGGGTGGACGGCCTGAGCCACGAATAAATGAAGAGGTTCAGAGAATTCTACTTCTCTCGGAAAATGCAAAGACAAGAGACTGGTACTTGTATCAGAATCACTATGAGATTCCAGTTTATGGGTGGGAATTGGCACCTCACAAGCTGCCGAGATATGTACCGGTAAGAATTTTTACATTAGAATATATTAGGTAGATAATGAATTCTGATGATATTCACTTTGTTTCCCTTAAGAAGAAGCAACAATTGCGGATCAAAGGGCATATTGGTTCTTTCATCTGCAATAGTAGAGGTGCAGGTGAGGAAGAAGACACAATCTTAAAGGAGATGAAATTCATTACAAGTTTCACCTGGCATTATGATCCCTGCGGGATCATTTCTGAAATGAGAGTGAAAAATAAGAACGTCCCATATGCGCATGAGTCCAAGCCAGAAATCAAGAAATTTGCAAATCAGACAGAATGGGAGCCCGATACTTTGATGGACGTGGAACAACAAATTAACGTTGAACAGTAGACGCCTTCAATGAGTGTTCTACCCACCACCACACCTCAGTTCCCCAAGAAGAAGAGGCCCCGACATGAGTCGTCTTCTCCTGTAACGGAAGTGTCATCAGAGAAATTTCAAATGCACTCCAAAAAGCCAAGGACAGTTTCAGCGCCCGACGCAACAATATAGCAGGAAATTTTGACTACCACAGTAACTACCACAAAGGTCAAGCCAGTCACTCTCCCTTTCGGCTCGATTCAGCTTAAGGAAATGACAACAGCAATAAAATCCACGGATTCTCCCCTAGATACTCCGCCGAGTAAAACTGGTACCAAATTAGGCATTTTCGAAAAATATGACTTGATCAAGAAGAAGAACCAGACACTCACTAGTAGCACTTATGCCCAGTTTCAGAAGCAGTCGTCCACAGCTCAACACATGCTTCTTTCAGCCTTTGACACTGAAAAGGGTAGGATGCATATGGCTTACCACCAAGCACAAGTGTCGGATCCCAAGGTGATAGCATATTACAAAAGGGCCACCTTTGATTTCTAGGCTAAGGACGTACATCTAGCAGATCAGATGGATCTGCACAAGCAAACTGGGGAGATGATTTTCCACACTTTGGCCCACGCTTCAGCTTCTGCATCAAAATTTCGGGTAGCCTTGAACAATGCCCAGACCCAACTTAAGCTGGAGAAAATATCATCTTTCGCGAAGGACAACAGAATCAAGACGTTGGAGGAGCTGGTCCTCAAGATCGGTTACGACCCTGCGAACGTCAAGGCTGCCGAAGAGATGATTAAAAAGAAAAATGCTGACATCACATCCTTAAGAAAAAAACTAAATCTCCCCCCAACAGAGGACCCACAGGCAAAGGAGATAGACAAAAAGGAAGGGGAAAAGGATGAGATGTTAAAATTACTCATGGAGCAGAATGCTCAGCTAAAGGAGATGGAGGCTGAGATGGAAAGACTGCTAAAAGAGAAAGAGAAGGCAAACACAATGGAAGGAATCCCATTAAGTTCTATCACAATTGCATGATTGAGCACAACAACAGTGACAGTCGTTTCATCTGCTGCATCAGTGCCACTACCAGAGGGAACAACAGACCTGGCCAAGTCTATGGAGAGAATGAACCTGCAAGAGTCAGAAATCAGCAGGCTTAAGAAAGAAGTTGAGAATCTCCAAGAGCTAAAGACTTCTTTCCAGACAAGTCTATCCAAAGAGAAACAGGTGAATGAGCAAATCAGGAAGGAGTTACATCAGCTCCAGAAACAGACAATGGCAGGAAAGACTTTGGCTAAGGTCAAAGAGATTATGTGGACAGATATTTCCAAGTCCATAAATGAAATCTGGCCAATGGCTCAAATCATGTTTGAACAAAATGATTTTCTCGAGAGGAGCAAGCAGGCTGTTGAGAAAATCAGAATGGATCTGGGAGACATGCCAGCCCAAGTGAACGAAATCATAAGGTTCCTGAATTCCAAGACCAGGTAGGAACTAGAAGAATTAAAGATTGAGGACATGACATAAACTATACTTGAAGTCAAAAGAGTTCTAACCAAAACAGGTCTCATGCTTCATCTTGAGGAGAAGATTCAAGTCATGGATCAAGGAGTGCAGAAGTTTTTCAATAGGATAGATGCTCTCCAAAGGAAGGGCCTACCTGGCTTGAAGGTCATTAATGACAAATTAATGACACTCCCTGATTACAAGAAAAGATTGACTGAGGTGTCTAAGGACAATTCCAAGTTTGCGGGGATACAAGGAAGCATCACAGGAAAAGAATTCATGGATGCCTTGCAGTTGGATATTAGTATCCAGCATGAGATTAAACACATATTCATCATCAAGCCTACATTTGCTAAATATACAGACATGGATGAAGTGTATCGGAGATTGCTTAAATTCACAGTGCCAGGTCATCTCAGATGGGAAGAACTGTGTGATCTACTAGATTAGTAGATGAGCTATCACATCCAATCACATGTCCAGTCAGAAGAGATTGTGAAGGCACCTCGCCAACGACCTACCCCAGAAATTCAACATACAGTTGTATCGAGTCATCAAACAGTTTCAATTAGTTTAGTTAGTTAGTCTAAAAATAGTATGAGCACGTCCTGATCAGTTATGACAGGAACGTTTGTATTTTGAATTATATATACTTCATCTTTCAAAGCATTGGGGGTTATTGATTCACACACCCTATTGCTATCAAACTGTATCATTTTTGAAGAGATCCACCATTAATAAAGAAGAGGCATTTTACAGGATTCTTCCGTATGTTCACTGGTCATGTGATTTTCTAAGTTAAATGTTTTTCTTTCTCTGTAATCATTTTGTTTTCTGGGACTAATCTTTATAAATAACGTAAAGTTGCAGGATTTATCTTGGATACCCTGTTTCCGATTCTAAGGATTTTAATGTTTATCTTATAATACCTTCAATTAAGAAAATCTTAACTGCTTGTTAGTTGAAGTTATTTTTCTTATCTTTTCCTCTCTCCATCATTTTAATTACTAAAGATCCAGTGAATGTATTATCTCTCCCTGTGAAGTTCTTTTTCGGCATTTCTGGTTGTATCTGTTATTTGATTAAACACAGACCCCATAGCCCAATGGATGTGTAGATTGTCTCAACCAACTTCCAAAAACTCTTTTACAACAAAACCAACAGTTTCTTTACCTAGCCTAATATCTGAAATAAAAAACAAAGCTAAATCACATAGAGAGATCCCTCTCTGAAGCTGGAAGGGCTAGATCCCAACTTTAAAAGCAGTTGGTTAAGGTTATCCTTTGTAGATTTCTTCTTTTTCAACCTCTAGGAAATTTCCCAAGTGCTAACATAATTGGCGACCATACTGGGGAAGAACTAAAACCGACAATCCCGCGACTTCTTTCCCCTAAAGAAAGTTTGACTCTGAGAAGAAAGTAATGATTAGAGGTTGATTAACTCTGTACATATTATTTTCAGAATATCTCTTTGAACCTTTTCCCACTCTTACTATTCCTCTATGACTTTCCCTGCAGCAGTACAACCTAATATCGAGCCCGGACTGTCAAATCAAACGCATATTGCATCAAACCTTTTTGACATAATCCCGAACAGTTGCTCAGGCGAAATACCTTAGCTAACAGTTCAACGAGTTATACTCCCCTTCATAAGTCTCCTTCCTTTTCCGGAGAACCAGATATCTTTCAAAATCTTGATCTTGATCTTCTTACAAATGGTGAATAAATAAAATGGTGAAGAAATCCAAGATTATTCCCTGAAGAGGTGAGGTGAGTAGCTTAATAAGATGTTTCTAGTATGCTCCAAGAAGAAAATAGGTTTCTTGTAGGAGAAGAGAGGAAGCATAACAATATAATGAGATTATTGAATTCTAAGTGCACCCATGGAATCCTTTTATAGCTTCCCTTTGAGGTAATATCCAACCGGTCTTTAGTGTGAACAAGGGGTCCTTTAGGGCACCCTTAGGTCTTTGACCAACCCCCCCACTCAGATTCATCTCGGATTTGAGGGTCAAATCAAATTGGGAGTTTATCTAGAAGTGGGTGGGGGGGGCGAAAAGAACCATATATGCGTCATTCACAAGTGTGTGTGACTTTTCTCATACACATTCGTGCATATGGCGCATTGTGTGCTCTATGGGCTTCCTTGGCCGACACACTGTGTGCATGCTTCCTTGACTGGTTTAGCACATATAAATTTTTTGACCAATTGTATAGTTTTTTCCTCTTGGAAAATGATTTTTTGGTGTTGCAGGTGCATTAATAGGTGTTTGGATATGTTGTATTCTTGTAACCATTTGCAGATGAAATTTCAGTGATAACAGATGCCCCATGATGTGTGAGGTTAGGAGCATATGTATAGATGAAATACATCACTATTTCTTCTACTGAGAGTACCATTGGAAGAAAGAGTGTTGAGAGGAATTGCAAGAGCGATCGATTGGAGAGAGAGGGAAAACTGTGGGACCGAACCTTTCTCGAGGTCAGAAAAATAAATTTTGTATACAAATGAGGTGAGCATGCCCCATGCTCGTGTCATGTAACTCAAAATATGTAAGATAGTAACTGAAGTTGTACATTGATGTAGATAGCTTCAGCGCCCTCTGGGGCAGTTTGAGAACAGTGGATGCCAATGATGATGGTGAACATACTTTGAACAGAGGAAAGGAAGACTGTAGGAAGTGTCGATGACTCATAGGCATTGATGGCCTAACAAATTCATAGGTCTTTGGTTAGTATAAAACAATTGCAATAGTCACAAAGTAAGACCCACTATAACATGAGATTGTGTTGAAGTTGAAATTTAAGGGGGTCAACGATAGCAGAGAGAAATGATGGTTCTCTCTGTGTCATCCGAGACTCCTCATTGTAAAGGTAATGAGATTCAAGATACTATCACCCTTCTGGAAACTGTCCTGATGTCGACAGAAAGGGAGACTCAACTCCAAGAAGAAAAGTACTTCATGAAATCTACTGGATAAGATCAAGAACTAATAAGGAAAATGGATGAAGTTGATATGCGGTGAGACATAAGACTACCCTTGGTTGGGGATATATGTTAAGGATAAGTGGCAACAACCGTGAAACTGGATCTAGTGTTAGGGGGACAATTAGACGTGGGTTGAATCGTGTTAGAGTTGTGACAAGGTGGACAAAATTAGAGATCAAGGGTACATGGACTGTGGGATACTCAAGGTTTATGGACGATGTCAATAAGAGTAGAATATAATGAATTTCCCAACCAAGGGCGACATGGGTTGATTTTCCAGGAAAAGAAGGTCATCAAGGGTGACAATAAAAATCTATGTAAATGTTCTAAACAAAGGTTTTTTACAAGGAACAAATGAATAAAGAATAATTTGGGATGAGTGTACAGATACAGAAATGGGTGCCCCAATGCAAGATGGCTTGGCTTGTGAGGGAGAAAGTTGCATGGAGAATGGGTGGAGGGTGGGGGCCCCATGGGTGGGTTTCTGTATGAGGTAAATGAATGGAGGACAATATATAGATGGGAAAAATGATTGTGGATGAAATGGAGGGTTAATGATGCTGTGGAGGCACATTCAAACATGAACCGTGATGAGATAACATGGGAGTCCAGTAGGAAATATGGAAAAATGAGGAGAAGGAGTATGCAGCTGATTCTTGAAAATGCGTAATACTATTAGGACTCCCATCCCTAGGGGGTGAAAGTAGCATGAGTGTCAAAGTGACAAGGGGGACTATGAATGGGACAACACATGTTAGGAAGAGTGCTATCGGGTGACAATACCAAAATGTAGCGGAGGTGATAGTACTACAGAGCCAGATGTGGTGGTCCTAGAGGTAAAATTCGATGGGTGTGACTGAGAGATGCATTTGTGATTAAGAGGGAATGATTGCATGCCAGTGTTGATCATATACCTGAAGGGGCCGCGCTGTGTTGTGATGACCAAATACCTACAAACATTAAAACCGAATACCTGGCGTTAACAATATATGAATATAAAGGACATATGACATTTATTTGATAATTTTGAACATGAGCATGCATACCTGGATGTGATGTGAGAAAAACAAATGCTCCCTCGGGTCCAAGTATGGATGGTGACCTCGGGAATGTGACTATGTAGGCGGTAGGATCTTGATCCCATGGTTGAAGACAGATAAAAAAACAGAGACTCTGAGCTCCTGTAACTAAGCGTGGAAGTTTGGAAAAGGGAAAATATATAGCCGTGGGGACCACAATGCCGCCTAATTTGTACTTGTGTCCATAATGATTTGACGAGAGGTTTTTCGAGGGGATTTGGGGATTACAAGAGTTCGAGCTGACCGATCTAGGATTTGCGAGAGCTAGGTTAGTGGTCTCATCCTCCCGCATAGTAGATAGGGTTTATTTTTATGTGACTTATCAGTAAATGTGGACATAAACAGATCTCCCTATATCCACCTAGATCTATAACAAACTAGAACAGAACATGGCGCTTTCCCTAAGCTCTAATCATTGAGTTTACTATTTAGCGAGAGATGAGAAACATACCATTTAAATATCACTTCATCTTGTCATTGTTGTCCTAACTCCACTCCATTGCTCCTGTGATATTGAATCTACAAGGGAACATATGCTAAACAAAGTGAAAGCAATAATATACTCAACAAGAACATATGTATGTGATCAAGGAATCATACAATAAAACGAGATAAGTTTTATGGGAAAGAAACATATCACTGTATCATATAATAATGAAAGAGGAGATTACAACCAAAGCCTTGATGTTGCAAGGTCCCCTTCTGATGACCCTTTTCTCCAACACACACTTGATCCAATCTTGAATGAAAAAGATCCACAATGACTTGATGAATTGAAATGAGGTTCTCAAGAATGATCCAATGCAGAACTCTCCATGCAATATTAGCTTATTCAACCTTCATTAACCTTAAAATCAACCTTAGCCTTTTCCATGAGAAATCCCTCTTTATATAGGGGAAATAGAGATGGTTAAAGAGATTGGGATAATCCCACCAAATTAGAGAAGCGAGTAGGATCCAAACCATACAGACGCCACCTCACCTGCTAGAAATTTCGTGAAACTTAACCTTTTCTTAGTCTTTTGACATTGTAGAACCCTATATTTAGGGAAGCTTGTGGAGACGTCGCAATCTAGATTTAGCACAGAGGGTGACAAGAAGACATCCTCGTACCCTACTTATGGTGCAACCTACGATGAACCTCCTTAACAAGGTTTTTGATAAGAGAAAGTTAGTCACTTTCCTCATGAAGAAAGGCTCTTTTTGGGAACATGAAGACATGTTTTTCAATGGATCAATGGGGTGACAAAAATAATGTGTAACAGAATGCCCCCGAAAGTATGAGGCTGGAGCTCGTGATAGCCAAAATAATTTGTAGAATGTGTGTGTTAGAAACAAAGAGCACATCAGTGGCCAATGATGTGAACCCACTGTTGAAAGTGAAGAAACCTTCCATTGAGGCATGCAGGCTCTAAGGCACTGAATGATTTCTAAGTCTTTTTCCTGGATGATGAGTTGAATTCAACAAGAAAATACTCGTCACAGGAGGGCCTTGATGTATCCCCCATCAATGACATGAAATAAGTAACAAATTTAAGATATATCAGAGTATGAAATGATTCGAAACTAACACAGGGAAGACCAACATGGTAGAAAATTTATAACTGCAGATGGCCGAATCGATAGGAGACTTATTAAGGCTGGTCTTCTCTTGAACATATGAATGACATGACAATGGTCTCGACAACATTGAATCAAGGAGGACCCAACATAGGGACGTGTGGATGATCAAACAAGAGACGAATGGATTTCCCAACCTGGATACAATGATGAAGGGGGTTGTCATGTTCAAGAGAGACTATTACTGCCACTAACACGGATACAGAGACACATTTCTTTCCCAAATTTCCCCCACCATTTCTGGCGAGTACCTCTTTATTTTTACGCAATCTTGAGGAGGATAACATATTTTTGTTGATGTAAGATCATCCTTTAGACAAGTCCCTCAGATTACATTTAACAAACCCTAAGAAGGAGTGGTTCGGTCCCATATGGGTCTTTCGATGTTTGTTTAACAAGTCCAAAGAGAGAAAAAATAGGGGTTTTCCATGTTTAGAGCATCTGAAAAACACTTAAAGAGGACTCCACAACTTCATTTTTCATAATTTGATCTGATGTGACCGAAAAATTGATAACCTACCTCTCATCAAATGTTTTCTTCAAATACTTTTACGAGCATGAAAAGAACAAGGTCTCTCGACAATATTTTCATTTTTATGGAGCATGAAAAGAGCTTAAAGGATACTCCACGGGTTTCCTTTTTCGTGTTACCATTATGAGTACAAAAATACAACAAAAGTATACTCAGTTATATTCTCATTGATTTACAAGCATGAGAAGGAACAAAACCTAAGCTCAGAGTTTTTCCTAAAAAAATCTAAAAGGATTTGTACATGCGGAAAATGTATAAAAGAAAACCAAAAGACGTATCCTTGTTCAATATTTCACTCCTAGGTTTTTGATATACAAAAAACCAAACACTTGCAATGTCATTTAGAACTTTAGGGTTTAGATGGAATATATATAAACTAATATAAAAATGAAAAAGTAAAAAAGTAATAAAAATTGGTAAAAAATTATCTTTACTATTCCATTGTTACTCCACCCAAAATTTGATCCAAAACCCCCATTTTACCTCAAACTTTCACTGTGGATTACGAGAGGCACAGTTGATCATTTGACAAACGGTCTCCGCTGAATAGGTAATTTTCATCTCCTTAAACTTTTCATGTATCAATTTTTTATTTTCATTGGTTAGAAATGACTTTTTGGGATGAGTTTTCAATGGTACCCACGCATGGAGGTCATCGTAGGCACCCTATATTGTGCCCTACGAAGACCCATGGTCATTGCAGGCGACCTTTAGGCTAACCTGCAATGAATTTTCACTGTATGGATGGCCTAGCCTATGACATGCACAAATCAAAAAGTGTTTTTAGATGTATTTTCCAATAAACATTTTCCAAGGAAGAGATGAAGATGCTAATCCCTATTTTATGTTCCATTGCAGTTTTTGTACAGTAGGAATGTTGGAATGGAAAGAGAGAGAGCATGAGGCGGAAGATTACTTTGTCAGGAACAACCCCAGAACAGTAAATTCCCTCCAACAGTGTGGACTGCTAAAAGTTTTTAAGATCCAGGGCATGAGAGCCCAGTTGAGGTTACTGGAATACTTAGTTCACATGTGGGATGTGAACCAACATGAATTCTATGTGGAGGCACACATTCTGGCGATAGATATCGAGGATATGTATTTCTTGACCAATTTGTCCCACCACGGGGCCTAATTTACACTAATAGGTAGCAGGGGAGGTCGCGAGCCCATGAGTCACTATATTAGTGATAATTGTGTACCCAGTACTCAGAATTAGTTGACCTCATGGCACGACATGTGACTGATCTTGTCGTCAAATATAATGATGTTTTATTTGACTGGTTGAGGACCCATATGCTTATGGTAGATGACTATTCCTATGCCAGTGTAGACTTCTGAGGTGACCTAAACTTGGTTCTTTCTGAGGGATCCCAATGGGAGGACATAGGCAAGAAGTACATTTTGTTTTTATAATGCTTTTGTGATTTTTAATATAAAATGTTTTTATGTGTTATTTATCCGATCACTGATCAAATTCTCTTTCGATGATGTAGACGTGGGATGTTACTGACCTCAAGGTTCATCCCCCATACAGAGGTGAGGGGAGAGAGTTGAAGTAGTAGGAGTAGTTGTTGTTGACTATGATATTCTGGAGTAGAATCTAGAGGGGTTTACGATCAACATCCTGGATGCCTCCATCTACGATATCCCGAGGCATTATCAGCGCCATATAGTGGGCGTGTCTGCTTCCATCGGTCGACTGCTCCACAAGTTAGCACGAGCATTCACATGTTGTAGCGAGAAACATCCTTGATGCTCTTTTTGTATATGAATCTAAGTGCTTCACATTTTTGATATTTTGGTCTTCGGAAAAAAAATAAAAATTGTAACCCTTTTATCGTTATATATATATATGAGTCTTCTACCGGATTACTTGTTGTATATACAAAGTGTGATTGGATTTTATAAATTTCTCAAATTTTTGTCTAACACATAATTAGCTAAAGCATCTGTCAATGTATTTAGACAACTAGGAATGTGTTGATATTTAATGTAATCAAAATAACGTTCCAAGAGGTGAATTCGTAAATATGCCCTTAATAATGTAGAACTTTGAATGGAGTAAACATTACTCAACTGTAGGACTACTAACTTTGAATCGAGTCGTACAACAAGATGACGAATTCCAAGTGACACAACGTCGGTCAGAAATTTGATGATTGCACTGTGTTCTGCGATATTGTTAGTTGCATGACCAAGGCAAACACCATGTATACTAATCAATTCATCTGTAGGTGCATAGATTTCCCAAGCAACAAATGCTAAGTTCTAAGTGCTACGACTAGTGCCATCAGCGAAGCCAATGTAGGGTAGTGAAGACACCAACATCTGAAAACCAAGCACAATGCAAGGTAAGCAGTTGAAGGTCGAAACCAAACAATGACAAAGAACACAAGAGTATGATACACTAAAAGTACAAGCAATCATGCAAAAATGACTTGAGCATAGTGCTTCTTTAAGTAAATCCCATTTCTGGGTTCATTCAAAGGGATTCCATCATAATCAACTAGCTCATAAGATCCCTTCTCCAACACAAGTTTGACAATGTAAGGACCTCACCACATGGCCTCGAATTTACCAACCCCTAGCAAATCACGATCCTGTTCGTAAAGGGGAACTAGATCACCTTCGGAAAAAAACATGTTGCTTGTCATTCTTTGTAAATGTGTTGAACCTGCACATTATAGATCTAGCTAGAAAATACTACACACATTTGTAGAGAGAAATTAAGAAAGAAGAAGCAAGATAGAAATAATGGAAGAATTCTCATTAACCATTATTCCACACTTAAAGAGTGAATAATTTACAATAGATATAGGATACATGAGTAAATAATGAGTCATAGTGGTGTTCTAGATTGATATGGACACACACCAGCAGTTACAAGAGTAAACTGCCACCTAGTCTAGTCTCTCAGGAAGTTACGGGAGTGAACTGCCACCTAGTTGAGTTAACTAGTTAACTAGTCTTCAATTAACTGGTTGAACAAAGAGTAATGATTTGGTGATGATCCCAATGTTGCATGGTGACAAAACCAATGCAACATCTAAACTCAACTCAACTAGTCAAACTGAAGTGTCAATTGAAAGAGAACATTCTCCAGGTGGAATATTTTCCCCTAAAATATAGGAGACTGGATAATGACTAATTATGATTAATAAACAAGGAATAACCTTAGGAAAAATAAATCCTAGGTGTGTGTGAAGTAACTCCAACACCCCCCCTGAACATCACTATGGTGAAAATAAAGAATGGGT
>ML799701.1:68884-104221 GCA_009831015.1 Picea engelmannii | reverse complement strand
GGGTTAGGTATTCAAGGGTTCTACAGACAAGGGTTTTCCCTGTGCTATAGCTCTCTGATATACATGCGGGGTCCAACAGTAGTACTCGGCCCAATATCTCAGGGTACTAACTAAGGAGGATAGACCATACCCTTAGCCGTACTACCCGACTACCCAGGTACTAGAGAGTATCTTCCCGAGTGTTGTTCTCGGTGACACTATAGCAGTCTGGTGGCCGATAGGTTTATCTAAAGAGGGCTTCAGGAAATCTAGGCCGATCCGTACACAGGTGTTGTCTGATGCGCTACCTCTCGAAGGGGTACCAACAGGGGTTACAAGGGTGGCCAACAGATGTGCGCTTAAGAACCACTTGTATTTCCTGCGTGTATGAATCCCACAACCGCGGGTTTATGCACTTAACGACAGATCTCTGTGGGTTAAATACGCCGGAATACGTCTCTACCCTGAAAAAAAAATACCCACAATTTCTGCCAAGGAAAGTGCTCTGATACCACTTGCAAGATACCAGATATATAAAATATGTAGAAGAGAAATGAAATGCTAGAAATGACAGAATAACAGTAAAATATCCAGCATAATCTTCACAATACATAGAAATGATATACGAAATAGAAACATAAATAACACTTGAATCAGATAGCAATGTTCATAGGCCTCTTCGAGGGGGCAACCTCCAGTCAAGCAACGCTCTGTTACAATAATTTCCAAGCTAGGGTTTTCATACCCTCGACTCTTATTTATACTAATATGTCTATTAAGAGAAGCATCTAGAGGAAGATCCTTCTAGAAGCGGAATCTCCTATTAGGTCTTCTTACATCCGCCTTATTCTATTTTATTGAAAGGTATTATTAATATTGACCTTTATTACATCCGAATACATTGATCTACCTATGTGTGGGTTAGGACCTTAACAGTTTCGGACGATTTTTTTTTGAAATTGGATATTTTCCCGAGAGGAATTCAAATATCCAATTTGTTTCTCCAAAATTTTCTCAGAAAATATCATAATGGCGTCTGATGTGCGTGGCTCCCTTTTTGTCTCCTTAGATGCATGCATGGTGCATGCAATAGTGTCTGCATGTGACTCCTGAGATGCATACCATATATATTCCATATGAATTTCAGAAAACAAATCTGAAATGGAGTAGACATCATCTTCAATTAATGGAATACAAATTTCTGCAATTTTTTTTGTAGAAGACTCTTCATAATAAGAGACTTGATCTTTTGATGGCTTCTCTTCTAGCTCTATCTGTTCGACCTCCTGCATGAAATCTTCACAATATTCTTTATTCCCAAATAGAACCTCCAATCTACTCCATAATTCATTTGGATTTAATCTTTGTGATTCTTCATATACTTGATGGAAAAGTTCAGGAGAAACAAACATGTCGATACTTCCTATGGCCATATCTTGTCTATTGAGAAAGTCATTTTTCTCATCGACAAAATCAGGCTCTACTTCCATTTCCATAGTTATTTGGTACAAGCCTCTGCATCTAAGATGAAGCAGATTTTTTGGCTTCCATTCCAAATAGTTATGAGTCATGAGAAGTATTTCCGGCAAATAATCCATCTTTTTGTTCTCTTCAATCTTTTTTACCTACAAAAAATTATTTGGTGTAGCTTTTTCTTAGAATTCCGTTGGCTCTGATATGATGTAAATGTGTTGAACCTGCACAGAATAGATCTAGCTAGAAAATACTACACACATTTGCAGAGATAAATTAAGAAAGAAGAAGCAAGATAGAAAGAATGGACGAATTCTCATTAACCATTATTCCACACTTAAAGAGTGAATAATTTACAATAGATATAGGATACATGAGTAAATAATGATCCATAGTGGTGGTCTAGATTGATCTGGACACACACCAATAATTACAAGAGTAAACTGCCACCTAGTCTAGTCTCTCAGGTAGTTACAGGAGTGAACTGCCACCTAGCTGAGTTAACTAGTCAACTAGTCTTCAGTTAACTGACTGAAGAAAGAGTAGTGAGTTGGTGATGATCCCAATGTTGCATGGTGAAAAAACTAATGCAACATCTAACTCAACTCAACTAGTCAAACTGAAGTGTCAACTAAAAGAGAATATTATCCAGGTGGAATATTCTCCTCTAAAATATAGGATACTGGATAATGACTAATTATGACTAATAAACAAGGAATAACCTTAGGAAAATTAAATCCTAGGCATGTGTGAAGTAACTCCAACATTCTTGTCGTATTAGGCTTTAACAAGTTTCTTCTGAGTTTCAATAACTAGGGCGACATCACAACAAGTTTTGTCTAGTTGCATCAAATACAAAAGACATTCTTCTTCGGCAGAGGTATTGGGGAGAAGTTCAACGACCATTTTAAGAGACAGTATTTCACATTCAATCGGAAAGATAGCCTCGATACCATAAACTTGTTGGAAAGCTGTAAATCCTATGGAAGACTTAACGGATGTCCGATAGTCCCATAATGCTGAGAACAACATCGTGTGCTAGCTTGTCTTATGAATTCCTATCATTCGTCGAAGCATAGTAATGAGAACTTTATTGATTTCTTCAACTTGGCCATTTTCCTATGGGTAACAGGGGGTTGAGTTTTCATGGCGAAGACCCAACGTTTTAGTAAGTTTGGACATCATGAAATTACAAAAATGACTACCGTGATCAGTAATGATAGATTGAGGGATACCAAACCGAGTAATGATATGATTGAACATGAACAATGTTGTAGTCTTCCTGGTATTATAAAATGTAGGCATCAACTTGGCCCATTTAGTGAAATAATCCACAGCTACAATGATGTATCCATGCCCCCCGACCGAGTGGCAGTTACATGTCATGAAGTCAATGCCCCATTTGGTGAATGGACCAATGAAAACTACGGGATGTAAGGGATCATGATGAGATCTTTTTTTTTTAGTATAAGTTTGGAAAGCATGGCATTTCTGAACAATAGTGATGCAGTCCTTGAACAAACAAGACCAAGAATAACCCACTTGTAAGATCTTTTGGGCAGTGGCATACCAAACATATAACCGCCACATGCTCCAGAGTGTCAATCATTCAAATCTTTCTCAACTTCATCATAAGTGAGACATCATCAGAAAATGGAGTCAATACCACAACGAAAAAGGGTATCACCGAGAATGATGTATAGTCGAACTTGATAGCGTATACGACGACGATCGGTACTAGATAGGTCAATCTGAAAAGTTTGAGTATGGAGATAGATAATGATATCTTTGTACCATACATCATCATAACTGATTAGAAAAATGGATTTGTCAAGAAAGGAATCCTCTGCCATGTTTTCTTTCTTGGTCGAGGGAAGTTCACATATCAGTTCAGAGAAAACCAAGGATTTCTTTGACTTGGCACATTCGAATTCTAAGTCAAACTCCTAGAGAATCACTATCCATTTGGAGTACTTTCCCCCTAGAAATTTTCGGGTAAGGATGTGCTTCATAGGGTTTCAATAAGAAATAATAATGGTTCGGCGTAACAAGATATAATGACGAAAACGTTGGACAACTTGAACAGCCGCCAAGACCAGTTTTTCCACATGTAAGTATTTGGTCTCGTTAATCGTGAGACTCTGAATAAAATAGTATATCACATGTTTATCATGTGAATCATCCTCTTGGACTAATACCATGGCAATGGTAGAGTCCGAAGTAACTAAGTAGAGGAAGTAATCCCGACTATAGTCAAGGAGGAACAATAATGGTGTACGGGTTAAGACAAGTTTCAAAGCTTCGAAGGCTTTGGTTGCAGTGTCATCCCATATGAACTCGTAACCTTTCTTGAGTAGCCGAGTGAATTAGTTCATCAATTCAGCGTAATTGGGGATGAATCGTCGTAAAACATTTTCCTTACCTTGAAAACTTTGGAGCCGATGTAAAGTGGAAGGAGGAGGTAGATTAAGGATAGCCTCAACCTTCAAGGGGTCTACTAGAATCTTGTGTATTGACACAATAAAACCAAGTAGTCGGTTGGACTCCACACAAAAAACACATTTGTGCAGGTTCAAGCGGATATGGTAATAACAACAATGTAAGAAAATGGCCCTTAAATGTGTCGGGTGATCTTGGCGACACATGGAATGTGTCGGTAGATCATCAAGATAGGGTTGTACAATGTGTTTAATATCATGGAAAGCCTAAAACATAGTGCGTTGAAAAGTTGCGCCAACATTCTTGAGACCGAAGGGTAATTTCTGGTAAGAAAAGGTTCCCCAAGGGAAAATAAAAGTGGTCTTGTGTTGGTCCACGGGTAAAATATTAATTTGATTATAGCTGGAGAAACCATCCATTAAAGAGAATATTTCTCTACCGGCACAGTCGTCCATGATCTGGTCAACGAAAGGGGTTGGGTAATTGTATTTAGGAAAAGCCTTCTTTATATCCCTATAATCTACATAGACGTGTATGGTACCATGTTTCTTATTCACCGGAACTAGATTTGATACCCAATCATTCAAATCCATGGGATAAACAAAGACAAATTTAAGAATTTTCTCAAATTCAAGCTTGATAGCAACAACTTTGCATGAATTTATTGGGCGAAGCCATTTCTGAATGGGTTTAGCATCCGAGTATGTCTTAATCTCGTGCACAACGATATCAGGATCAATACCTGACATCTCTTCATAACTCCAGGTGAAAACATCACGGAACTATTGGAAAAGTTCTTTATATGTGTGGACCTAATCAGTAGAACATGAGGCCCCAATATGAACATTATCCATGACTCTGGGTTTAAAATGTCAAGAGGGATGGTAGGTGAAATATTTCTCAAGTTCCCTTCATACAAAACATTGTGCGTTGACTCAAGAATGGAAGAAACAACAACAATGGTCGATGTAGTTGAAATCCGTTGATAACTCTCTATGGTGTCATGTTCTAAAAAGAGAATAGAGCGATGATGCCCATCGTCCCAGAGAGTGTCTTCCATATACATGACCGACATGATCATCTCATTAGTAGGAAAGATCACATGAAATAGATCAGGAGATGAATCATAGAGAGAAGGAGAGGAGGGGGTTGTCAATTGAATAACTTGGTAAGCGGATTTGACCGGACTTAAAGGCATATTGTCACCATAACGAGGGTAAACACCAAGGCTAGGTACTACCCATGGGTCATATGACGCAGGGATTTCACAAGCGGTGGTGGATATGATTTTAATAAAGGCAACAAAAGGAGGGGGAATATCAGGTGGTGGGATTGGAAAAGTACCCATCAAAGTTGAATATTTTAAAATACCCACTCCAACATTCCCGTAACCAGGGGGTGTCTTCGATATAAAGGGAACGCTGCTAGAACGAGAATCGGAATTAAAGAAGGCTAGTTGGTCAACATTAATGATATTTCCTTGGTGTGGGAAACATACCACATGAAAAAGAGTAGACACAACTGCATGCATGGAGGCAATCTAGCTACGGCCAAGTAAAAGGTTATACTAAAGAGGTGCAACGAAGACCTCAACCTCAACATTGATCGATTTACCTTCCAACGTAATAGACAACGACGTGTTAGCACTCTGTAATTTGCCCAAGGCTATGATGACAGTCACAGAGGCGACATCAAAACCACTTCGAGTCTTGGATCTAGCCCTCCAAGACTTAGAGAGGGATCTCTCTGTCTAATATAGCTTTGTTTGAAGAGATATTAGGCTAGTTAATGGGTTCAGAGTTTGGATTTTTTAATTGGTTTGGTTGGAGTAGGCGAAAAGGGCCATTGGGCTATGGAGTCACTGCAACGAATAATAAAAAATCTATATCAACAGGCTAATATTTCCAGGGCAAGGTAGACAACTCACTGGATCCTTTAATTTAAATGAAATGGGTGAGACGAAATAGGTCAAGAAATCTAATTAAACACAGAGCAAATAAGAATTATGAGTTTAATCTTCAGTGGAAAACATAAAAAAATATACCAAGCCAGAGACAGAGGGTGCATTAAAACCAATTCTGTTCTTAATCTTATTGGAATAATTCATAGGAATACATTAATTATGATTAACAAAGAAACAAATGAACACAAAGGGATGCACATCACCAATCGAAGTAGTCACAAGAATCCTGCAGCATAGCACTGTCTAATTGAATTGATGAAAAAACGCAAAGTTCAGTGAGCTTCTTTACAAACAATCGATCCTGGTTCCCTCACTAATCAACCTTTACATTAAAAATCATCTTTGAATAAATAGTATAGACCTCCCCATTAGTTTCGAGAGTCGGTTTTAACCGCCTCGGCCAAAAATAGCCACCAATCCCACAAAATTTGGAACTGTCTGACATGAAAGACGGACCGGTTTTCTGCGAAAATCCGAACAGACGTTGTTTTCTCTTCAACGTTGACACCTGTCTGGGGGGTGGTTTTGGAAAACAATCATTCCGGACCCCCCCTCTCGTTAAACTCCGGATAGTGAGGGGGGGTCAAGAATTTTTAATGGTCGTTTGATTTGGTTTAATGTGAAATTGGATGGGGCATGATGTGTAAAGTTGTGTGTGGAGTTTTGGGTGGGGTAGACTTAGGATAGTGTAGTTTTTTAAGTTTTTGTTTTTCAATGTTTTTTATTATATGTTTTGTTATGTGTTACATTCATTTTGTGTTTGTTTTAAATTTGTTTTGTTTTATTGTATTTTATGTTTTTTGTTTTATTATATTTTTTTTTGTATTTTATGTTTTATATTGTATTATAATGTTTTGTGTTTTTATAATTTGTTTTGTTTTTTATTTAACATTAAATTAACAAAACAATATCCTAGTTATTTAAACTAACTTATTTATTAATTAACCAATTAATTATTAACTAATCCAGCCTATTAAACTAACTATATTATTAATTAGTCTAACATAACTAACTAATATAATCATTTGTTTATTATCCTAAGTGGATTCATTTGGATGGGTGGCGGGAAAATGGAGGATGACGTCATGAGGTGACGGGGTATGTCAAGAAAATATGAATGGTAAGTGATGGGAGTCGGGACCAATAGATTCCTGCCATGTAGAGATAGGGGCCCGCCAGAGAAAAATTCCATTCCGGACCCCCCCCTTCAGTTAAAGGCAGATCAGTCGGGGGAGTCCGAAAAACTTCTTGGGCTGTTGATCTGCGCGCCTGCTTCTGAGCCGTAGATATATGCACGTTTTTTATCACACATTCCGGACCCCCCCCTTCCATTAAAGACGGAATGGATGGGGGGGTCCGGAATCCAATTTTGACCGTGGACTTGCGCGCTTAAACTTGAGTCGTCCAGATGCGCGCGGGTCTTATTAGCAATTCCGGACCCCCCCCCCCCCCCCCNGAACAGTCGAGGGGGTCCGAAATCCACTGTCAGCCATTGATTTACGCGCTGCTAGATCGACCGTCAATCTAAGCGCGTTCTTTATTCTCCAGGCACGAATGCAACAAAAACTTAGGCTTTAGCGATTTTGGTGAGTTTGTGCGCTGCTTCCCTTAAAAATAATTTGTAGAGATGAAATATTATTTGCAAACCTATACACCCAGAGTGAAAAATTTCCAGTCAACAGATGATCCTATGAATTATAGGGTTATAACAGTGGCTCCACCTGGGGATGGCAGTTTCTTTCAGGAGGTGTTAAGAACCACAGACCTATGAACATGCTGACCAACGCTTTATCCATTGGGCTAATCCCAAAATATTATTCTACAACCTGTACCAGTTTTGATCTTGCAACTGAAACCAAATTAAGATAAACACTACTGAAAAAGAGATGCTCAGAATGTTGAGCTTATTCGAAACTGCTACCTACCCTACACTACTGACAATTTCATCGTTCTAAATGATACAATAATGCCAATGCAACCAATCAACTAGTTGTTGAGACCAGATAACTGTTTGACTGCTCATTAACACAGTGAAAAACACAGCTTGACCTTTTGCCCATAGACTCAAAACTGCACAGTGTAAAGGCCACTGCTGAAAATGTGATTGATATTTACCATAGAGACCTCAACAATCTTGAAGAACAAAAGTACTGCCAGAGATAGGTTGAGGCTCTACAGTGAAATAATTCTCCATATAGGTATCTATAGGATCAAGGTAGAAATGACATGTTCCTTGATTTTTGGATGGCATCTCTGGCACTGTATCTATGTTATTTTCATCCTCATGCATTTCCTGACATGGCTGCAACTGCTCTGATGGGATTTGTAATGTGACTTCTGCTAGAAAAGACAATGAAGCTGATTGCCTGATCATGTCAATATCATAACAACGTTTTATCCCATAGCTGGATGATGGAGGAAGACTTTGACAACACCAGTCATCCAACACATCAGATATTGGATCCTGTAGAAATTGAACTGACTGTTGCATTGGTTCCACTGCAACTTCTTGATTTTCTGTGTATTTATCCTTTATCATATACTCAAGATTCTTTTTCAAAAAATGAAATGAATCAAAGCATAATGGTACAGAGTTCTTTTGGATTAACTCATAATTTGTGTCAGGCTCTAAGCTTTCATCAAGAATTTGAAAATCAATGTAGGTCAAGGGCTACGATTATGGGTTTAGAACAACCTCCATATCCTTAATGGCGCCATCAGCTGATAGATCAGAGGAATTTCTATCTTCACTATTTTCAACTGGCCTAGAGTTTCTTTTTAGAAATTGAAAATATGAGAAACATAAGGGCAAAGTGTTTTCACTTACTCTGAGATTTTCTGCACTTTGATCCTTGCTATCATAATTTCCATGTGCAGATTGATTGTCATATCTAAGCTGTAACTGATCTCCTTCCTGCCAAAAACATGTTGCTAGTTTCTCTGAACAGTCAACCTCTATTTCAGCCTCATGATCATCATCATACTGGTCACACTTGGGCAGATTATGTCAGTAAGAAAAGTCATCAAACATGCACATCATATCAGTTGGTTGTTCCTCTGCAAGTTGAGATGGAGATTCATCTTTGACTGTGTTGTGAATTGAATACATGAAAGAATCATTATCCAAACCATGGTACCAAGAATGAACAACAAAATGTTTGGGAATAATGACCTTTTCTTTCTCTGAGATCAATGGAACATGAAGTCTTTGGACAACAAGCTCATATTTCCTATTGATCCTCTGCATCATCTCTTCCATGGCACTCGCCAAAATGTCCAGTTTAGCTTCTGATGACTTCAGCTGCTCCTTTTCTTTGTTCTTTACCTTTGACCTTTTGATCAGAAAGTTGGCCTCCACATCAACTGCAATGTTCTGCATTTCTTCAAGGCTTGCAGTGTTCCTTTCTCTTAATTGGAATGCCATCTCAGGATCGAAGGCATATGGGAAATGCAATTTGGCTAAACCAGGAGGTGGCCTTACATCCACAGGTATTGAATGATACACCTCATTGAACCTTGCTGAAAACTGTTGTACTGTTTCCCTGGGTTTTCTTTTCAAGTGGTCGTATTATTCTAGGATGAGGAAAACATTTCCCATGATCACCCACCTATCTAAGAAAACTTGCATGAACTGATGAAAATTTCTGATGCTTGCAGTTGGCAGATTTCTAAACCAATTTTTAACTTTACCTTACACAGACAGGGCAAACATTTTGATGCAAACATCATCATCTTCTACCTCAAAGAGGTCAAGAAAATCCTCAAGACTTTGGATATGCTTTTCAGCAGTAATATTGGCATTCTCTCCATCAAACCTGGGAAAATTATTGATGTAATTGACAAGGAGGTCATGGAGAAAAGGAGGCAAATATAGAGGCTTGTATCAGTATAGAAATTTTGCAAGCATAGGAGATGAAGCAAGGGGCTTACAACCATCCATAGGTTTAGCAAGAGTAGGAGATAAATCATGAGGCTTATGTCTCACTAGGGTTTCTACAGGTGCATCTGGGATGTGCACAGGTGTATGAGTATGTTCATAATCTAGAATTGGGGATATGATCTCTTGAGACTCATCAGTTAACAAATGGTCAAAGTAATCTTCAGCAATATACTTTTGATCAGGCATAGAAAAAGACAAGACATAATTGCAGATAAAACCAAAGATGTCTTGAATGCAATTTGAGCTTCAGTACCTGGTCTTTCTAGGCTGCTTGGCCATGCTTTACGTTCTTCCTCTTGTGGAGTCTTTGAGTTTGGTACTGTCTGGAGCTGATTGGAGTCGCTAGGTGAATGATCTCAGCGTTATTATGTTTGGTCACTGTCCACCATCAGTGATCAGATCTGGAGCTTTGAAGTGTACTACTGGGGAAAGTCCCCAGTGGAGTCACCATTCTGTTAGCACTTTGTAATTTTCCCAAGGTTGTGATGGCAGTCACAGAGGCAACATCAAAACCACTTCGATTCTTGTATCTATCCCTCCAAGAATCAGAGAGGGATCTCTCTGTCTAATATAGCTTTGTTTGAAGGGATATTAGGCTAGTTAATGGGTTCAGAGTTTGGATTTTTTAATTGGTTTGTTTGGAGCAGGAGAAAAGGGCCATTGGGCTATGGAGTCACTGCAACAAATATTAAAAAATCTATATCAACAGGCTAATATTTGCAGGGAAAGGTAGACAACTCACTGTATCCTTTAATTTAAATGAAATGGGTGAGACGAAACAGGTCAATAAATCCAATTAAACACAGAGCAACTAAGAATTTTGAGTTTAATCTTCAGTGGAAAACATAAAAAAAATATACCAAGCCAGAGACAGAGGGTGCATTAAAACCAATTATGTTCTTAATCTTCTTGGAATAATTCAGAGGAAGACATTAATTATGATTAACAAAGAAACAAATGAACACAAAGGGATGCACATCACCAGTCTAAGTAGTCACAAGAATCCTGCAGCATAGCACTGTCTAATTAAATTGATGAAAAAATGCAAAGCTCAGTGAGTAGATTTACAAAAACTCAAACCCGGTTCCCTCACTAATCAACCTTTACATTAAAAATCATCTTTGAATAAATAGGATAGACCTCCCCATTAGTTTCGAGAGTTGGTTTTAATCGCCTTGGCCAAATATAGCCACCAATCCCACAAAATTTGGAACTGTCTGCCATGAAAGACGGACCGGTTTTCTGCGAAAAAGGGGTCTGAACAGACATCGTTTTCTCTTCAACGTTGACACCTGTCCGGGGGGTGGTTTTGGAAAACAATCATTCCCGATCCCCCCCCCCTCTCGTTAAACTACGGATAGTGAGGGGGGTCCGGAATTTTTAATGGCCGTTTGATTTGGTTTAATGTGAAATTAGATGGGGCGTGATGTGTAAAGTTTTCCGTGGAGTTTTGGGTGGGGTAGACTTAGGATAGTGTAGTTTTTTAAGTTTTTGTTTTTTAATATTTTTTATTATATGTTTTTTTATGTGTTACGTTCATTTTGTGTTTGTTTTAAATTTGTTTTGTTTTATTGTATTTTATGTTTTTTGTTTTATTATATTTTTTTTTGTATTTTATGTTTTATATTATATTATAATGTTTTGTGTTTTTATAATTTGTTTTGTTTTTTATTTAACATTAAATTAACAAAACAATATCCTAGTTATTTAAACTAACTTATTTATTAATTAACCAATTAATTGTTAACTAATCCAGCCTATTAAACTAACTATATTATTAATTAGTCTAACATAACTAACTAATATAATCATTTGTTTATTATCCTAAGTGGATTCATTTAGATAGGTGGCGGGAAAATAGAGGATGACATCATGAGGTGATGGGGTATGTCAAGAAAATATGAATGGTAAGTGATGGGAGTGGGGACCAATAGATTCCTGCCATGTAGAGATAGGGGCCCTCCAGAGAAAAATTCCATTCCGGACCCCTCCCCCCTTCAGTTAAAGGCAGATCAGTCGGGGGAGTCCGAAAAACTTCTTGGGTCGTTGATCTGCGCACCTGCTTCTGAGCCGCAGATCTATGCACGTTGTTTATCACACATTCCGGACCGCCCCCTTCCATTAAAGGCAGAACGGACGAGGGGGGGTCCAGAATCCAATGTTGACCGTGGATCTGCGTGCTTAAACTTGAGCCGTCCAGATGCGCGCGGGTCTTATCAACAATTCCAGACCCCCCCCCTTGGTTAAATATAGAACGGTCGAGGGGGTCTGGAATCCACTGTCAGCCGTTATTTACGTGCCGCTAGATCAACCATCAATCTAAGCGCGTTCTTTATTCTCCAGGCGTGAATGCAGCAAAAACTTAGGCTTTAGCGATTTTGGTGAGTTTTTGCGCTGCTTCCCTTGAAAATAATTTGCAAAGATGAAATATTATTTGCAAACCTATACACCCAGAGTGAAAAATTTCTAGTCAACAGATGATCCTATGAATTATAGTGTTATAACATGACGGAAGACCACTGTAGGGTTTAAATCCTGTACCATTGAAAGCCTTAAGTGTATTGTGTGATTCATTGAGGGTAGGAGAGCCGATGCTTTTCCAGCAAGTAACAAACATAATGCAAGTCGAGTCCCCTTTATCAATTACAGTTCTACAGATATTCTTGTTTTCAACAACAACTTGGATATTAAATTCTAATTGAGGAGGAAGCCTTGGAACGTGATCTTCCAAGTCAAAGATTATTAAATTAGTATCCATGGGGTCAATTCCACCAATAGAATTTAGCAGTGCCTTCCGTTGAGTAGGGAAACTTTGAATGACTTAGAGAGATGACATCACAGAGGGTGATTGCATAAGATCTTCTACAATGTTGTAGTTTTGGACAACACATACGTGAGGGTTGAATGCAAACTTTCGAGCAATGCCCTTAGGAGGGGGGAGAATAACTGTATCGAGACCTGGTCATTCGAGATGAAGAGGACCATTGGGAGGTGAAGTAGAAGGAGAAGTTTGAACCAATTATGGTGGTATATCATCATCTTTCTCTTTTGACAAAGAGTAATCCTTGGATCGAGTCATGATTGCAATTTTGTTCTTTTTAGAATCACCAGTACACATAAGGACATATGATGAGGTAGAGGGAGAAGCTTGGTCATGAATGACTAATTGGGCTTGTTGCTGAGAAGGGAAAGGTTGTGAAAAAATGGTAGGTGTAGGAGGTTTTCTGCTCCCTTTGAGGAACTTAGTAACCTCGGTGTATCTCGAACAATATTTTGTGTAATGATCGTCACCAAAAATCAAACAGGGGTAACAAGGCTTACGTTTATCTTTCTCATCAGTGGTTTGCATTTTGGATTTATCAGATTGTGGATTATTATTCTTGTCCTCCTAGTTCTTACCCTTCCCTTTCTTTTTATTTTGATTCTTTTCGGTAGGTGTGGATTGAACATAATTAACTTCAGCAGTATTATCGGTGGAAGGAACTATAGGAGTAGCAGTATTTTGTGCGTTAGAATTATTAGATTTGGGATTGGTGTAATCAACTTGCATCGAATGGGTCTCAGCATGGAAGGTGCCAATCATACCATCAACAACATGAGAAGATTTTGGAGGTTTTGGGGTAGGGTTTGTGGAAGGACGAGGAGCGTTAGGGCTCAAATCGTAAAGTGTTCCCGTTTGCAAATAAACGAGATTGAGATATTGAGAACGACTATTCGCTTTCTCTTCAGTGACAACACCACCCATGGAGACATCACGAGCGATAGGTCTAATGAGTGATTTGGTAAACCACTCGGATAATAGTTGATCAAGAAGAGAAACTTTGATTAAATGTCTTCTTCTCCTCCACTCATGGATGTGATCGAAAATATGAGTGGATGAGGATTTCTTGAAAGAGCTCAAAATTTTGTTTCTTGTCTTGTATCGAATTGGTAACTAGTAATGTGTCAAAAAGGCCATAGCTATGGTGTTAAAGTCATTGAAGAAGCCTCATGGTAACTCGATGTACCATTTTGATGCCGAACCTGTGAGATTTCATTGGTAAAGTCGTAATCTAATGGAGTCATCTATCAAGGAGTTGGATGAACACCATAGATGAAAATTCATAACATGATTATTCAGATATTCTCCTGCTCAACCGTAAAATTTAGGAATGTTGGACGGTAACTTGGCCGGTATGAAGGGCCAATAAGGAGAATGTAAGATATGATCATTCAAAATCCTAGACAGATCAGGAAAGTCCAAAGTGGCCAGGAAAGGAAACTGTCGGTTCACTTGTGGAAAATGGTAGTTTTGAGGGGGAAGACCTGTAGGTATACTAGTAGGACCATAAGCAGTATGCAAATAAGGAGACATTTCTAACATATTTGGTTGTGGAGGATTTTTAGGCACACAACCCATAGGGTTGGATTGATTAGGGGGGTTCCCTTGAAAAGGAACACTAGGTGGAACTTTTGGACCCCAAGTAGGATTCAAAGAACCTGGATACAGTTGACCGAGGTTAGGGGGTACAAAAGAGTTAACTTGAGGATGTTTCCCCCCAAACGGTTTTAGGTTTCCTTGGAACAGAATATTCCAAGGTAGATATTGTACCACAGGTGCGTTCTGTCCATAAAGTGGGTTATGGAATCCAACCTGAGGTTGCCCCCCAAGTTGAGGTTGTGCCCCAATATGAGGTTGTCCCCCAAATTGAGGTTGCCCCCAAATTTGAGATTGACCTCCAACAGGAATCTGGAAACTAGAAGTGATAGAAAGATTGGTGCCTCTAAGCGGATTGGAGCCACTGGGGCCAGATCCTCTAGGAAAAGGTGGAGGAGGAACATAAGGCCCTCCAGAGAGAACCTGGGAAGGTGTAGGAACAAAACTAGTAGAAAAATTATACCCAGGAGGAATAAAAAGTCCAGAGCCTTTGGGTGGAATCTGGGTGAAAAAAGAAGCATACGTGGTCAAATCTCTATACCCAGGGGAAAGTGATGGATTTGATCAAGGTGGAAGTGGTGTCCCAATAAGAGCTTGGGAAATAACCACTTTTCCAATAGGAATTGTAGTATCTTGCGAGACCATAGTAGAATGGACCATCTGAAGAGTAGGAATCGATTTAAAACCAAGAAACAACTGGTCTGGAATGGTGGTGACGTTACTGGTAGTACCAGTAAAATGGTCTAAAGGTACTGTATATGTAACAGATGTATCAAGCACTTGTGATTCCATAGGTCGATCAGGACTCGCTCCTAGGTTACCATACAGATCATGTAATGTCAAAGGGACAAAACTAGAATTATAAGTTCTGACAGTGTGAGTGAGTATCCTAAATGATTCACTTTGAAAAAGTGGATTCTCTACTCCAGATCCTGCGTTAGTTGTAATCGGTATCCCAGTATTATCAACAACAACGATTTCTCCAGATGAATTCATCTGAAGTATACATGCATCTGGTCTGAGAGGGGGAAGTCTAAATGCCTCTAAAGAGTCTGAAACAATTCAAAATCCTTCTAAAGAGTGTATGCTTCCAACTTCATAAGGTACTTCGTTATTGACTACTCCCTCAGGAGAGATTTCTAGTGAGTTAGGAGGCAAAGGTTGGTAACCTTCCAGATCTTTTGGGGGCATCCCTTGCATCCTGTGTGAGCGGCGAAGGCTAATGTTTCTTTAGCCAAGTAGAGAGCAAATAAAATCTATGGCCGACTAGAGGAAACAGACAACACTCACTAATAAAATCTAGGAATCAAACCAAGCAAACAAACCTTTTTATTTCAAAGTCGCTAGTTGGTGATGAAATCCAACATCATGAAATCAAGACAAGAAGGGTTTGGGTTAAGCGGGTGGAAAAGTTACGTTGATGACCTGCTTAACGGACTTACACCCTGGTGCAAGCTCCCACACATAATCATGGGTATACCCTCCAAGGAGCCCAAGTGAGTTTGGCCAACGTTGATTCCAGGTACCGTGAAGACTTTCCCCTCCACAATCACCTCATTTAAAGACCCTAAAGAGATAGGATACTAAGGTTACCTACTACAATAGTGATGCTTGGGGAAATAGTCATTGGACTGATCCATGCGCAAAGGCAGGGTATCTAGCCCAAAATCAACTCGAAAGGCTTCCACTCATAATTGTGGGTATACCTTCAAGCGACACCCATAATACGCACAATATCTACACCAAAGACCAACATAGCAGGGTGAGTAACTCTACTAGTGTTTTGGTGCTTTGGAGAGTGCACCTCACAACTTATTCCAAAGCATTATCCTAGCTAATGTTGGTGAAAAAGATCCCTAGAAAATACAAGTTACTAATAAATTTTAAATTTGTGTTGTGTTTTAGAGGTTGTTGCTTACTCAAAACAAGAGATGGAAGTGAAATTGTTGATGTTTGAACTTGAACCAATAAAATGAAAAAAGAGATGAATGTGCAATTTTCAATTCAATGAACCCTAGTTACAGTAGGGAGAAGGTATTTCTTTCGAGGTACAACAAGATATAAATTGTGATTTCTTAGTTCTGAATGAACACAATTACAAACAATAATGAACTAAATTTTTTCCAATTTCTTCTCTTCACAAATATTTCGAACTTAAAACTTTTCGTATGAGGGTTTACTTAAAAAGAATAAATGAATTCAATTCTTACTTTCCAAGAAAAAATCAGAGATGCGATAATGGAAGGAAAAGGTAATCCAACAAAATCAAGACATTTTCAACACAATTCCCAAATCAAATTCATAATGTAGACAAAAGCAAAAAAGAAAAAAAAAATCTTGACATAAGAAAGAAAAAAGGTTTTCTTAATAAACAACCAATTTGATAAACAAAATGAATACAAAACTCAGAACAAACCAAAGCCTCTTTGTCAAATAAGCACTCAGATTAGGACCTGAGATTATATCCTTGTGACAATGAGCAAAAGCAAAAAAAATGCAAAATGAAAAGAAAGACTTTCAATCACTGAAAACCAATCACAAACAAGCTTTAAACTCAATAATCAATCAATCATGGGCATAGAAATTTCACCCTAGGCTACTAAGGAAAATCTGGGAGGTAAAAGGAAAAATGACTCACTCCATCAAAACCTACAAGAGTTGTTGCAGGTTGGATATAGGACACAGAGCGACGAGCTAAGTTCATCGCAAGTCACTGGCAAAGCAGAGTGCGACGTTGTCACAATGGATTGGATAGGAAGAGAATGATGTCTCAGGTTCATCATAGGATGTCAATAAGGTACAGTGTGACGATCTCTATAAATTTGAAAAGTTTGTAATAAAGGAAAAAAATCCAAAGGAACTTATAAACCTATGGAGTCTAAATGGATCATCCACAGACTCAAAGAATGAGATTTATCAGAAGAAGGCACGATAAAGGAAAATGGGAAGAAAAAAATCAAAAGGAGGTCATATCCCCATTATGGTTTCCAATTTTGTTATGGGATTTATCGATAAATGCGGACATAAACAGATCTCCTTAGATCCACCTAGATCTAGAACAAAATAGAACATAACATGACGCTTTCCCTAAGCTCTAATCATTGAGTTTAATATCTAGCAAGAGATGAGAAACATACCATTTAAATATCGCTTCATCTTGCCGTTGTCTTCCTATATCCACTCTAGTGCTCCTGTGATATTGAATATGCAAGGGAACACAAGCCAACCAAAGTGAAAGCAATAATATACTCAATGAAAACCTATGTATGTGATCAAGGAATCATACAATAAAACTAGATAAGTTTTATGGGAAATAAACATATCATTGTATCATATAATAATGAAAGTGGAGATTACAACCAAAGCCTTGATGTTGCAAGGTACCCTTCCAATGACCCTTTTCTCCAACACACACTTGCTCCAATATTGAATGAAGAAGATCCACAATGACTTGATGAACTGAAATGAGGTTCTCAAGAATGATCCAATGCATAACTCTCCATGCAATCTTAGCTTATTAAACCTTCATTAACCTTAAAATCAACCTTATCCTTTTCCATGAGAAATCCCTCTTTATATAGGGGAAGGAGAGATGGTTAAAGAGCTTGGGATGATCCCACCAAATCAGAGAAGCGAGTAGGATCCCAACCATACGGATGCCACCTCACCTTCTAGAATATCCCCTTCTAGAAATTTCGTGAAACTTAACCTTTTCTTAGTCTTTTGACATCGTCGCACCCTAGCTTTAGGGAATCTTGCAAAGATGTCACAATATAGATTTAGGGCAAAGGGCGACGACCAGGCATCGCCGCACCCTGCTTATGGTGTAGCCTGTGACGAACCTCTTTAACAAGGTTTTTTTGAAAAGAGAAAGTCAGTGACTTTCCTCATGAAGAAAGGCTCTTTTTGGGAACATGAACACATGTTTGTGAATGGATCACTGGGGTGACCAAAATAATTTTGAACATGAGCATGCGTACCTGGATGTGATGTGACAAAACAAAAAGATGCTCCCCCAAGGCCATGTATGGATGGTGACCCGGGGAATGTGACTGTGTAGGCGACTGGATCCTAATCCTATGGCTGAAGACGGATCAAAAAACATAGACCATGAGCTCCTGTAACTGATCTTGGAAGTTTGGAAAAAGGGAAAATATATAGCTGTGGGGCCCACAATGCCACCTTATTTGTACCTGTGGCCATAGTGAGTTGACAAGAGGTTTTTTGAGGAGATTTGGAGATTACAGAAGTTCAAGCCACCGATCCAAGATTTCTGAGAGCCAGGTTAGTGGTATCATCCTCCTGCATAGTAGATAGGGTTTATTTTCTGGGTAGGGTCCTACGAATGGCCGTACTAGGGATTTTTGTAGGGGTAGGCCCACCAATGTGTTGATATTACTAAGACAACTGAGAGGGGGGGTGAATTAGTTGTTACTATGCTTAAACACTTTTAAGTCAATTAAACCATTTTTAATCTTTCTCCAAGTGACCATCAATATTATACAACATATGAACAACATAAATAATGAGCATCAGTCACACCTAAGATATACACAGAGACAAATTTTCATGAGGAAACCCATAAAGGGAGAAAACCTCTTCTTCTTCAAAATGATAGGCAGTGCTTTAAGTTCTGTACATCATCTATAGTTGAGCACCAACTCAATGTGAGGCTACTACCCTTGTTTTAAAAGCTCCAACTTGTTTGAGAGCACCAACTCTCTAGTTTCTCTAGAACCCACTAGAAGGAAGCACCAACTCCCTGAGTGTTCCAACACGAACTGGATGGAAGAACCTACTTCCACTTATACAAGCACCAACTTGCATACATAAAAATCTGTGTTTTCCCAAGCACCACCCTGCCACCCTTTTTTCTAGCCACAACTATATGGAATCTACAACTCCCAATATTCAAGAATCAACTTGAATATCAGAGGATGACAGTCCTCCCTATCACCACCCTTCCTCCCTGATTATGAATAAATGATTGACAAACAAACAATACAGGTATTTCAATTCTTACCCCTTCTTCACTATTCTGCAATTCTTCTCTGGTTCAAAAACTATTCTGCAGTTCTGCTCTGCCTCACGCTATTCTGTTATTCTTCTCTTGCTTCATGCTATTCTGCTACTCTCCTCTTTCTTCTATATGTTCGGTGACTGTTAATCATCGTTGAGTTTTATCTTATGCTCTACATTATTTCATTTTATCCTTCTTACAGTTCATATCATTGTTTCTGTTAGAACAAATCACCTTACACAGTTGTTGCATATCTCCTTTTATACTCATCAGCCTCATCAGTTACACCTTGAATATCCTTGGGCAAAGACAAAAACTTCTCAGCAGTTGTATCACCAACCGATCAAGAACCATGATTCGATTTTCTAACTGAATTGTAACTGAACTTATTAATCATGAAAATAAATGATGACCCTTCGACAATATTGTTGATTAACTTGCACCGTTGGATTACCAATGATGGATCTCGTGCCTACTCCATATGCCCACTAGCTGTGACCACAGGCCTAATCAGAATGCCTTTTGCATTTTGCATTTCGACAATCCAGAGGTGAAGAGTCTTGACACTTCATGTTGCGATCTCTGAAAAGGGGATTAGCTCCGCTAGCTCCTCCCTTTAATGTGACCACTGACAGTGACCATAGGTTGTGCCAAAAGGTGCTTCACAATTTCACGTTTCAGAATTCTTGTCATGAGTTTCCTTGACACCTCCAACTCCCGGTATCCGAAACTCCGAAATGGAGTCAGATCAACGGTCCACAATCTTTATGATTCGATGGTCCAGATATTTTCGTGATCTCGCATATCGCGATTCCTATGATGAAGGGTCTCGACACTCCAAGTTGTGATCCCCAAAATGGAGCTTAGCAATTAGGTCCTTCCCTTAAGCCTTCGATGATGTGACCTTCTCTATGACCACAGACCAGACCTTGTCGCGATTTCGCATATCACAAGTTGCAAGGTTAGAGAATTTCCTTCCTTTGACTTTCTAGTCAGCAAAAAGTGAATCCCTCGCCACATGTCCTTCCTGGATCAATGGTCAAGATATTATCGCATTTCACAAATTCACGGCCCTTTGTGACGCTTGATCAACGGTCCACGATCTCCCTTTGATCAACGACTCAGATTAAGTCGTGGTTTCGCATTTCGCGATTTCATAGGATAAAGCACCTCCTTTCTTTGACTTTCCAGTCAGTGAAATGTCAATCGATTGCCATGTTCCCTTTGCATCCAACGTTCCACAAAATACCTTGATCCAAAGGTCTAGATCAATTCTTAGGATTTCACATATCGCAAGTTCCCACACCATGTTCTGTTGACTCCTCCAATGTGCAGGTCAGCAAAATTCTAGTCACTTGCCACATGTCCTTCTTGAAGATGGACAGTCCTCCTGCTTTCAGGATTTTGTAGGCCCTCTTCATCTTTCACATAAAGACCGTGCTCCTTCTTATGGATCCAACGATGGTCAGTCTTCAAGCTCAGATATGACGCCTAAGATCTATTTTCTTCTACTGTGCACTCCTCCTATCTGAATTCAGATATGACAGTCATTGAGAATTCTGAATGGGATCCAACGATCAATGTTTCTCTTCACTATTGATCTTGCCATTGTCATACCATTATCTCTACGCTATTAATCGTGCCGATCTTTGCCATCAATGACATCACCATCAATGACAAACACGCATACTCTGCCTCTATCTGAAAACATGTGAACACAATGTGCGGGAGAAGGAAGGATACCCGCACTGAGATGTGTGGGTATAATTCTCTCTCCTGTTCATGATGTGTGGCTATGTTGAAAATAGTCATGCACGGTGGCACGTGTGTGGGAAAAACAAGTGCGTATTGGGTGCATGCCTATTCAAATTACAGCTCCGCAATGTGCACAATTGTTTCTCATATAGTTGTGCACTAGTACATAGCTCTGTTAATAACAGGAGCACATGAATGTGCAACTGTGAGGGTGATAGATGTGCATTGATGCACATCTGTTTCTTCAAAAAATGTGCATTGATGCGCAACTGTGAGAAGAACAATCGCGCATGTGTGTGCACCTTTGGGGGGTGACATCCATGCATTTGAGGGAAATCTGGGGTTTTAAAGAAAACTTGTATTTTGAAGAGTTTTTAATGATAATTATGGATGATCAATTGTTGTTGGTGTGGATGCAGGTGATCATATCAGTATGCTATTCCATTGGAGAGAGCAAGATTAGGAGCACCTCAGGGAGGAAGTGAGAGAGGAGTCAGGTATATGAATACTTTTGGAAGCCTGTGGGTTGTTGAATTTCTTTGACTGCCCATTGATCTAGGTGCAGGAGTACCTGCTGCAATATTTGATCTCTATGTGGAGCATTGAGCTATAGTGCTTCATTGTGCAGGGAGAGAAGTTAACATTCTCTATGAGGGAGCATGTTTATTTCTTGACGAGGCTCCCTTTTTGGGCAATGGCCCTACCTGCTAATCCCTAGTTTCTAGCGGATGTACACTTGGTAGACGTGGCACGAAGGTATTTTTCTGGACTAAACATTATGTCAGGTTTGGTTGTCTATATCGACACGATGGATGATTTGTTTCATCAGTGTATTGCAATGATGATTGTGAGGATCTATGGATCCTTAACGAATCAACGAATCAGTGGTGGTCAGGTGAGTATTATGAGGAGAGTGTTGGATGGGGATTTATTTGCTTGGGAGTTGATGTTGCATGCCAGGATGATGGGGCAGATTAACCGGTGTCGAAATGTTGACTCCAGTGACTTTGCCTTTGGATCGATCGTGGTGGTGTGGTTTTTGGAGAGGGTTCCCATGTTGCGCCCTAGTGTGTTGCTTCCAGGGGCTAAGGCATAGGAACCATGACTGATGCAATGGGCATCGATTTTTGTACGACATGGAGGTGGGGACGGTGGCCACTATTTCACGACCACCTTGGCACGTGTGTGGCACCAGATGCCACATATTATACTACAGTTTCCGTATGGTGGGATGGATTTCCGGCATGACCCGGATATCGTGTTGCCTCCTGGGGAGGATTGGGATCAGAGAGGTATGTTGGTGTACTTTATGTTTTGTGATTTTGATAGTATAGAATATGTTTATATATGGATGGATGTTGATTCTATCATTTTTTGTGTTTTTTTATATGTGGGGCCACGAGGCCAAGAGGCTGAGTTGGTTGCAGAGGTGACTTGTCAAGGGCCAGTGAGACCATCGCAGGTAGAGGCATGGGTGGGAAAGAGATGTAGGAGGGATGAGCCTAGTGCGAGGCCAGAAGATGAGGCAAGAGTCAATCAGAGGCATAGATTTGATGATCTAGGTGTAGGGACCTCACATGTGCCTCAGGGAGATCATGGTAGGGATTTAGAGGATTTTTTCCACTGGTTGGAGGTGGCAATACAGGGCATGCCCGAGGGTATGTGGTCCCACATTCAGGATGAGAGAGTCCTAGAGCAGTGTGTGGGTGGCCCTATAGAGTTGCGGACCCTGATCCACAGAGAAGTTGTTGCGAGGGAAACGATGACTAGATGACTGCCCCTTGGACCTGGAGGACCCCTAGTTGGTGGGGCACCTTATGCAAATAGAGCACCTGGTGTTGGTGCTTTGGAGGCACCATGAGTGCCATGTTGTATTATTTTTGTATTTATATAATCCTGTGAGCCCATTTTGTATAGGGTAGTGTGACACCCATTTTGTACCTATAGGGGTGAGGCGGGCTCACTTGCCTACGAGTGATGTACATGTTGTAATTTTTTGTAAAACATTGATGACACATTGATCTATTTATATATGTGGATATACATGTTTGAGATCGTCGCGGTGTTTACATGTGATGATATGTTGTTTTTTATGATGTTTAATATATATGTTGTGACAGATGTTTTTGATGGTTTTATGTATGTGTGATGGTGTCTTGATGTAATAAATGCCAATCTAATACTATGTTAGCCATTTTATCTGCTATTTGATTGAATTGTCGTGGAATATGTGCAAATGTAATCGAATAAAAATTGCAAGATAAGATTATAACTTACAGGTATTTGCAAAAGAGGAAAGGATCGCGGACACGGTATACATTGTTGAGTTGCAAGACGACAAGATGAGAATCTAACAAGAAGCTAAGGTGATGAATGTGACAGTGACTGGCCTCGGCAAGGAGGCAAATGACGACTCCATATTCTACTTGGTTATTGGTTGCCGAGCCCAAACATATGTCGTTGGAGTGGAGTAGTTCATGTGAGAGGGTATAGAAGGCCTAAGCAGCCGAATTGAGATTTTGTGTCCAATGGCTAGCTCTGTCAGCGTAATCGATGTGGTAGGCTGATGGAGGAGGCATCTGTCAATAACATGAATGGTAGATAAGAAATAATGCATGGAGGGAACAAAAGAAGACTAAAAACTCTACAAATGTTTACAAAAATAAAAAGCCTACTGTAGAGTGACTACGCTTAGGCATAAAACTTTTTTAAATACAACCTATTGATAGGTTATTTGAGAGGATAGCCATCTGGAGAGGCTAGGATGTATGTGCCTTTAGTGTGGTAGTGTTGGACAATGTAGGGTCCATGCAATAATGACTCAAATTTCCCATGTCCGAAAGTATCGTGAGTGATATCGTAGGCTAGGACGAGATCTCCTTCATTGAAAGAGCGAAGGTTGACATAGCGGTCAAATGTGGCTTTAGACTATTTTTTAGCTACCTCATTGTTCTGTAATGAAGATCGACGATCTTCATCCAACGATTCTAGGTTCAGCAAGTGCTGCTCCATTGGATCATTGTCAAGTAATAGCTCGATGGTGGTTCGCAAGGTGGGAATTTCACACTCGATGGGGAGGGTGGCTTCAATCCCATGAATGATATGGAATGGTGTAAAACTGATGGAAGTTTTGACTACCATTCGATAATCCCATAATGATGAAAACAACATATGGTGCCAGATGGTCTTTTGTTTGTTGATAGTGCGTTGCAACATGGTTTTGAGGACTTGGTTAACAACCTCGACCTGTCCATTGGATTGAGGGTAATATAGGGAGGAAAGCTCATGAGAGAAGCCTAACCATGAGGAGAGTTCGATGAATATATCATTCTCAAATTGTTTACCATGATCAGAGACTAAATATAGTGGAACTCCAAAGTGCGTAATGATGTGATTGTAGAAAAACCACACTGTTGTGTCAGCGATGTTGTTGAAGGTAGGCATGGATTTGGCCCATTTTGTGAAGTAATCTATGGCCACGACGATGTAATTGTGTCCATTTCTATATGGAGGCTTGAAATTCATAAAGTCTATGCCCCATTTGCAGAAGGGGTTGGCAGTGATGATTGGATGTAGGAGAGCGGGTGGCGCTCGTGCCTTGTGTGCATAAAGATGGAATTTGTTGCATTGTTTGATAGCGTGGTTGCAGTCATGAAACAATGTGGGCCAGAAGTATCCGGCTTGAATGATTTCTGGGCGATGGACATCCCATAGAGGTAGCCACTCCAAGCGTCGCTATGGAAATCATTCAAGTCTCTATCTTTCTAGTAGATGGTCAAACATCGATGGAGTCTGGTGTCGACCCCACATCAGTATAAAATGTCACTGATAAGGAGGTATCAAGGGGCCTGATGGAAAATGCACCGATGATAATATCATGAAATATGAGGCCCAAAATTCTATGTCCGAAGGTATACGAGAAGGTCACCATACCAAGGGTCATCCGATGGGATTTAGAAGAGGTGTTCATCGAGAAAATCTGTATTGATGGGAGAACTTGTAGCGTCTGATGGAAACGTTGTGATGATTTCGGTGAGAACAAGTGCTTTCTTGATTTTTGGAGTTGAAAAATCTAGGTCGTATTCCTAGAGGATGACGATCCACTGGGTGAATTTACCTTTAATTTGTCGTCGACTAAGCAAGTAATGCATGGGATTGGAATCTTCCATGACTTTGGTAGTGCGAAGAAAGATATAATGACGTAGTTTCTGGACTGCGAGGACAACTGCGAGGGAGAGTTTCTCTTCATGATTATATTTTAGGGGTGGTCCTGAAATAGTTTTACTGATGTAGTAAATGACATGCTCGCGACCATCATCCCCTAGTTGAATGGGAACTCTTTCCATTGATACGAATGAGGCTGATAAGTAGAGGATGTAGTTGCAATCATAGTCGAGAGGACTAATCAAAGGGGTTTTAGAGAGTTCTGGGTTTAAATCATAAAAATATATTTGAGCATGTTCATCCCATCGGAATGGAATATCATGATGCAGAAAGAAAATAAAACCATGCACGTGAGTGGTGTAATCTGGGACAAAGCATCATAAAAAGTTGGCTTTGCCTTGTAGGCTCTACAGTTGGCACAAATTCTGAGGTGGTGGAATTTCGGTGATATCTTGGACCTTGAGGGGGTCCATAGTGATCCTGTGTTGGGAAATGATGAACCCAAGGAGGTGTCCGATGGTGATGCAAAAGACACACTTGAGGGGATTCAAGCGAATATTCTATTCACGACACCGTTGAAAGACAACTCATAAGTTATCTAGAAGTTGAGTTCATTTATTGGATCGAGCCGTGAGGTCGTCCAAGTAAGCGAGGATGATGTGAGCAAGATCATGGAAAACATAAGTCATGGCCCGTTGGAATGTAGCACCTGCATTCTTGAGTCCAAAGGGCATGACACGATAAGAAAAAGTACCCCATGGGGTGGTAAATGCAGTTTTATACTGATTTGTTGGGTGAATTTGGATTTGATTGTAGCCAGAGAAACCATCCATGAAGGACAAAGCCTCGTGGCCTGCATAGTCATCGATAACTTGGTCAATGAAAGGGGTAGGGAAGTTTTCTTTGGTACAAGCATGATTGAGATCATGAAATTCGGTACAAACATGAATAGTGCCATGTTTTTTGTTAACGAGGACTGGGTTGGAGACCCATGACATGTATGCAATGGGGTATATGAACCCTACAACATGTATTTTGTCAATTTTGGCTTTGATAGCTGCAGATTTGGATGGGTGCATGGGGTCATTGCTTTTGACTTATTGGGGTGACATCAGGCCAAGTGTTGATGCGATGTTTGACTATAGAAGGATCGAGGCCAGGAATCTCTGTATATTGCCAAGAAAAAATGTTTCGGTATTCCTGAAATAGTGCTTTGTAAGTGGTGAGTTATTCAGGGGAGAATCCGACACAAATGGTTATTTCTTCGATGATTCCGAGTTTGATGGAAATGTCAATTTTGATAGTGGGGGAAATGTTGGACATGTTTCCATATTCAAAAGCATCGAGGGTCGGGATAGGGTTGTTGAACCAGTCTATATGACCTGATGGAATAAAATCTTTGGTTTCGATTGCGCATATGTAGGTTTGGCTAGGAGGGTCAAAGGCTTCCTATGAGAGAAATAGCACTCTGTGATGGAGTGCATTCCATGGGAAATAGGGGGTAGTTAGTTCCTCTATGATATCTTCGTCACAGTGAAAAATGTGAGAATATAGGGGATCTCGGGAAGTAACATTGGTGACTGTCACCGTATGGTTGTGTTCAGGTGGTGAAGACATAGAGGGAGTATCGCAATGGTGGTGTGATGATATGATTGACATAAACCAAATGTCTAGACATTGTGGGTTGTAAATTGTGGTTGGGGGTAATATTTCCTGAGGGAAATGAACCGGAGAATTGGGGGGATTTGGGGGAAAATCCTCAAATAGTCTGTCCATGAACCGTGGAGGGGTCGAAAGTAACTCAGGTTTAGGGAAGGTGATGTGGACAATATCTGGAGATGGAATAGGGGGAATTACTTGCATTACGGGAAGTGAGGTGGTTGGAGGATTTTGAATAAGGGCCATTTGATGACGCCTATATTCAATGATCGTAGGACATTGGTACATGAAATGATCCAGTGATTCACAAAGAGAGAAAGGGAACCTCATCCATCATTGACTGAGGTTGTGAAATAATGGATGTCAGTGACATGGGTGGAGAGGGGTCTTGCTGAAAGTTTTGGCGTACTGTCGTCAGTGTCTGCCGAAACTGAGGTAGCAGAGGGAAATGATGAGTGTAGTAGCCATACTATGAACAGATGGCACATGTGAATCTGGTTCACAACCCTTTATTTCCTATATTAGGGGATTTCTTGGTAGTACTAGATGTGCTTGGGGAAGTGACGAGCGATGTGGTTGGTTGAGGGAGTTGGATCAAATTGTGTAACTTGGGGAGAGAGGGACATCTATTTGTGGGGTGTCCCTCTCTGTTGCAAAGTGCGCAACGAGGTTGAACTCGAGAAGGAAGTGGATAAGTGGTCTCTTTCTTCTTCCTCCTTCCCCCAGCTATCGTGGTGGTGCTAGAAAGTAGGGGTGAGGGCGGTGTGGTTGGAGTTAGTACTGCAATCTGCATCGATATTCTCTCTGTTTGAGGAGGGAGGGATGGTTGAGGAACCATCATAGGTGGGTGGAGATACCATACTAGAATGGAAAACACCATGTTGGGAAGGGTAAGCGTTGCGGCTACTTGGAAATATTTTACTCCCGATGGGGGGTAGAAGAAGGGAATTTGAGTAATGGCCTGGGGGATTTCTCCCAAACTAGGATTTGACCCTAGGGGAGGGCGAAATCAGGGATAAGTGGTGTTGTAGGGTTCTCAGGGGGTTCCTGAGGTAGGATTTCTTCCACTAGTGGGATGATAGGGATTGGAGAAGACTCTATGGGAGGAATGGTATCTCAATTGTCAGTTCCGTTGGAAGATATGACACACACTTGTGCTGAGGGGTGTATGAGTGGTGGTACTCTATGGTATGCCCCCAACAAAGATGGGTCCTTGAAAATTATGGGGCCCATATCCATGAGTGGATATCCATCGGAACTAGTGTGGACAAGAGGTAAGATGTTATCAATGTTGGAGGAGTGGTTAGGCTCGCAATGTGAAACTTGGTCGATGGTGATGATCTTCCCGTTGTGGGGGAACATCATCGTTCGAAACAAAGAAGAGGCCACAACCTTCATAGCATACATGTAGCTACGTCCAAACAAGATGTTGTAATTGAACGAGGCGTCGATAACCTCAATGTCGATAAGGATGGTTCTTCCCTCGAGTTCAACGGGGACATTTTGAAAGAGCCCTTCAGGAGAGGATGGTCGTCCATCATAAGCTCTCAAAGTGATGGCAGATGGTATTAGCTTAGGGGAGCCAAGTATTTTCCATAAAGTTTTGGACATGATGCATGTGGATGCACCTTCATCAATGATACAATGATGAACTATGATGTTCCATATTTTAACTACTATTTGGAAAGCTACTAAAGCGGGGAGGTGAGGTTCCCCACAATCTAGATCAAATGTGATGAGTCTAGTATCAACAGGGTCGAATGCCCCCAAGGTAGAAAGTAAGGATTTCCGTTTAGTGGGACAGGTTTGGAGGACCTCCAATACCGACATGGCTACAGGAGATTATGCCAAGTCATCGACCAGACTGTAATTGTGTGCTGCCCTAGCCTGAGGGTTGTTGACATTTCATCGTAATGGGATGCGAGGAATATGAATGGGGGGTTTAGTGTTAGGGCATGGAATCATCAAGGGTGGGTCGAATGTAGTTGGAAATGATTTCGAAGTGGAAGGAGTAGATTCAGGGGGTGCGCTGTATTGATAACTATGCATTTGCAAAATAATTTCTTCTTCGCTTGTGAGGAGGATATTGCAATCTTCTAGGTTCTTAGGGTTTTGATACTATCCCATCTATGGTGGGGCAGGATGCATTTATTGTTGGGTATTCATCACACCATGGTGTGGGATTGGGTTTTTCAACACCGCCAGAGGTGCTTGTTGCAAATATTTTCGTGGGACCTGTTGTGGGGAAAGCTGTGCTGGAGGATGTGGAGCATTCATGGAATATTTCATCTTTTTGAAGTCAGCAATTTGGGGGAAATGGTGAGTATAATGGCCATGCTCATCAAAAAGAGAACAAGGTCATTTCATCCTAAGGTTTTTATTGTTTTTCCTCCCTTGGATTTTGTTGTTATTTCCCCCTTAGGGGTTCTGGTTACCCTGGTTCTAGTTACCCCTCGTAGGTTAATTTTGTTGGGGGTTCTTTCCCCATGGTCCTGGGTTATTATTGTTTTAGTTTTTTCCTTTCTTTTTGGAATTATTTGGCTAATGGGCTTGATTTTTTGTATTCAGTTGTTCAAAATTTTGAAATTACTGAATGGGAGAGGGTTGAACAAAGTTAACCTTAGCATGTGGTTTTCCTTATAGAGGAGCAATTGGCTATGGAGGACCAGGAAATGGAAAATACAGATTATTTTGTGGCAATGATTTGTAGGGTGTATAGGAAATTGTAGTGCTTCAACAATTTCCCAGGTTATAAGATGAGGTCGAGGGAGTACCAAAATTTGGTTGAATTCTCAGACATATCATGGGTGCCGACATGGGTCCACTCATGGGTGGAGGAGAGGACAACATGGTATGGATGTTGATAAGGGGGTCCTCCATATATCGGTGGATATTGGGGTGTACCATACATAGGTGGTGGTTGGATGTATGGATTGTGGTGTGTTGTGGTACCAATCAATCCATCCACAGAGTGAGACATCCCAGGTTTTTTCTGGCTGAATGGTACGGGTCTCGAGGCATCAGGTAGTACTGTGTATAAGTATCCTGACTATGCATAAATGAGCTCATAATTTTGAGCCTTTTTGATGGATTCCTCTTCAGTTTAGGGAAAGGTGGAGGCCACATCTTTGGCAAGGAGAGAGATGAGTGATCTGAGAAACAAATTGAGGCATTGTTCTTTGGTGGTTTCTACTTTGCATAAACTACATTGTCGATGCCATTCGTGAATGTGGTCAGCGATATGTGTTGTTGAGGTCTCTTTAAACTCAGAAAATAGTTTGAGACCATTGCCATGACGAACTCGTAGTTGAAAGAAGGTCAAAAATGTTTTGGCCAAGGATTCAAAAGTCACATGGGGCCTTGATTTTTCGTCCACATACCATTTGGTTGATGGACCTGTGAGTGTGTGCTGAAATAACCTTAAACGGATGGAGTCTTCCATGATGTTGTTTGAAGAGAACCATAAGTGGAAGGTCATGATATGGTTGGCGAGATCTTCTTCCACCTTTCCTTCAAACTTGGGAATGTTTAAAGGTAGTTTGGTAGGCATAGCGAGCCATGTGGGGTCATGCAATATAGGGTCATTTGTGAGTTTACTCAAATCATGTATGTTAAGGGATGCCAAATATGGCATGTGGAGTGGTGGTGGAGGATTATTTCTAGACATGGTATGAGAAGGTTGTGTACTTGACCCTTGAGGGGGGTTGGGTGGGGTTGTACTTCCCCCTTGAGAAGAATTTTTCCCCTCGCTTCCTTGTAAACGAGATATAGTGGATGGTTGGCCTTGGGAATTGGACCCAAGTAAAGTGGAACCAAGCAAAGATGATCCCAAGATAGTGGCACTCATAGGGGTGTGAGAGGGTTGAGTCGGTGAGTTGGAGAAACTAGGAACTCCTCCTAGAATAGGAGGGATATTTTGCAAGTGTCTAGATTGATGGGGATTCTATGGGTCCCCTATAATGTTCGACTAGGAAAGTGAATGTGTGAAAATGGTGACGAGAGCAATAAATGAACAAGAGACTTGTATATTTTGGACCTTCACAATATATCTCACAATCGCATGTAATCACAAGAGCATCATACATAAATCAAATTGACAAGAAGCATACATGTGGGTAGGTGTATTTTTTCCACAAGGGAGAACAAAGAAAATAAATTCTCGTGTCTTGTAGAGACGTAATGTCCTTACTCTCAAATGGCATTGGACCTTCCAATAGCACTCAATAGTGGGGTATGAAGCCACTGGAAGAGGAACTAGTGAAGGATGAAATAATCAGTTATAATGAGGGGTAGAGGGTGCATATCCTGAAAGAGATGGCGATATTTCCCAATAGCCACACAAAATCTGATCAAGGTGCAATTGCAACCCACAATTTCCACCTAGGTAGATCACCTAAAATTTGGCCACTAAGTACCTCGTTCAAAGTGCGACATTTAGATTTTCAGCCTCAGAAATGGGTCACGGGTTGGATCCCTTCCAAGAGGTGGGTGCCTCAAGGGGGGAAACATAGAACAAATGGACCTCAGCCTTAAACCCTTCATGGGTATCTCATTGCCTTATGGTGTTAGGAACACTTGACTTGGAGGATTTTAAAGTTCCCTATTTGTCAACTTCTAATGTTTGTGGATGTGAGAACCAGATAACGGGGGGTTATTTGGATGCCTACCCCCGAGATCCTACCAAGACTAAAAGATTTATTTTGGCACCTCCCGTGGAGGAAAACTTAGTGAGTTTTTTAGAAAAATTTTAGATGTGGTTGTTTGAAAGATTGGGGGTGTGAACCAATCTCATTTGATTTAAGTGGGTGGATAATTTCTTCAAGAAATAATGGGATGTTTCAGAATCCCTTTGGAGGAAACTTACTTCAACCTCCACGATTCAAGATGAAATTATGTGAGTGAGTAGTAACTTTGTGTGTGCGAAAGTGAGAAAATGTTCCAAATTTTTAATACGTTAGGTGTCACCTTGCAGCATGTGGACTTCCTGTGGTCCTTACAAATCTTGATTTATTATATTGCTAGATGCCATTGGTACAACCTTACGAAATTTTAAAATCCCTAAAGAACTAGCATGTGGACATGTGGGTCCTTACCAATCCTTTAAACTCCCTAATGTGATTTAATCTAAGAAATATTTTGAAGAACTATCCTAGATTGCAAGCATGTGGGCATGTATGGCCAGTTACTATAACCTTTAAACTACCCTAGTGATGTAAATTAAGAAAGTAGCTTAAAAAACTATCCTATCTTTGCAACATGTGGGCATGTGTGGGCCTTTACGAATTTAAGATGTTTTGAAAATAAACTAAGAGGAGACCTAGGGGGGATTTGTTCTCTCCTAAAGATTTTAAGGGGAGATGAAATGTCTCCTTACTCACATTTATGATTCTCAAGATCGCACTATGGTGTGAGAGAAGAGCATACTTAATGATTAAAGTTTGATTTCTGGTCCCAATGCAAGTGTTTATATATGTGATAGTAAATGATCTCAACTTAACTTTTACAATCAAAACAAGCCATTCATGTGGTGAATCAAAGTAAAAGAGGAGAAATATGGTTCTTTTTAACCCCCTAAGTGCCTATGTTTTGACTAACCCTTCCTGTGGAGAGGGAATCTAAGTGTAGTGATTTTACAAATTGCATAAAAGCAAGATTTTGAAGGCTAGGTGTTATAACCCTAAATTGCACCACACATGCTTACCTGACATCAGGGAAAATCATATCCCTTCATTTCCAAAACATCTGCTGAACAACCTCTGTGAAAAACCTCTTGGGTCAAGGACCACGTGCCCTAACCCACTACTGCATGCGTGTGCACGCTGGAAGGCCTACTACAGCCCGCGTGTACCTAACAAAACACAAAAATAGGAAAGTTACCGACGGGACAAAAAGCTATGCGTCAGTTAACTGAAACTCCCAGCCATGTATGGCCGAGAGTTCGTCCAAAACCCTAGCTCCTTCTAGCCTATAAAATAAGGGGTAGGGGTACCATTTGGAAAGAGGAAAATTATAGCGAAGAAAATCTGCCCATTTGCTGAATCTGTTGTCCCAACCCTTTAGCCTTTCCTCAAGCCAAAGGAGAATTAACGCAAAGCAGTTGGAGGACAAAAGAAGAGGAGGAGCCCAGGATCAGGATCAAGGAATGGTGGTCGGTCTCGACTTTGATTGTAAGTTGATTCATTTTTCAAATAATAAAAGAATACTTTTCCCGTCCCAATGCATGAGTTATCTATTATTTGTGTAATTTATGCTTAATTTCTAACCCTCAAATAGAAAAGTAGCATGCATGCATAGTGGTTTGTCTTGATTGCAGGATTATCTTTGGGAGGAGCAGCGCAAGCAAGCGGGCAAAGCGCAACTAAGGATCTACACAAAACATCAGTAAAAAGGTTAGTAGTTCCTTTCCATGCATGTATTGTGAAAGAGGGGTTTAAGTTTTGGGTGGTAGGTTAAAAAGTAATTTCTTTACGGTCGAAATTTGCATGCAAGTCTGACCCTAGTTTGCTAGTCCGTAGGGTATTTTTCCCAACAACAGAGTTGGCAACCATACTGGGCAAGATACTCTTTAGGGTTTCCGGATATAGTTGAGTTTTTGGGTAGTTTAAGAGATTATATTTTTTGTTTCTTTGCCTATCTTTTTCTATAAAGCCTAAGCTAGCAGGGAGCCTGGACAGACCATCTTACTCATATATAGCAAAACCTAGACAGACCATCTTACTCATGTGGAGCCAGTTCTCTGCCTACTCTCTCAGCACCAACTTTTCCTGAAACAGTCCAAATGTGCTTTTGGTGCCTCATAAGTAGAATACTTGGGTCATCTAGTGGGAAAGGATGGCGTCTGGGTGGACCCGAAAAATATTGAAGCTATGCAAGACTCGATGCACCCAAAGACTCTCAAAAGCTTGCATGGATTTTTGGGCCTCACTGGGTATTATCGCAAGTTCGTTAAGAACTATAGAAAGATTGAAACACCTCTCACAACTCTCCTAAAAAGGAACTCTTTCACTTGGACTCCAGCAGCTGCTCAAGCTTTTCAAAACTTGAAGACGACCATGTGCACCACTCTGGTTCTGGCCCTTCCCAACTTCATAAAGACCTTTGTGTTGGAATGTGATGCCTCAGGGAAAGGAATCGGCGCTGTCCTTATGCAAGAGGGTAGACCTTTGACCTTCACTAGCAAGCAATTGTCTGAAAAGAATTTGGGCAAACCCATTTATGAGAAAGAAATGTTGGCGATTCTGCATGCCGTTGAGTTGTGGCGTCTGTATCTCTTGGGGAAAATCTTCCAAATTAAGAAAGACCATCAAAGCCTCAAGTACTTTCTGGAACAATGCATCTCCTCCTAGGAACAACAAAAATGGGCGACTAAGTTCTTTGGATATGATTATGAGATCATTTACAACAAGGGAAAAGACAATGTCGTGGCGGATGCACTGTCCCGTAAATATGAAGATGAAGGATCCATTTTTTCTCTTTCCTTCATTGTACCCAATTGGCTCCAAGCTATGCGCCAGGAATGGCTTCAAGATCCCAAACTTTCGCATCTGATCCAACAACTACAAAACAAGGCTCTGACTCCCCTAGGGTACTGCTGGCTCCAGGATGAGCTTCGATACAAAGGTCGCTTGTATTTAAGTAAACAATCCAAGCTCAAATCCACGGTGCTTTCTAAGCTTCATGCTACACCAACAGTGGGGCACTCAGGGTTCACCAAAACAAATGACTGAGTCAAACGTTCTTTTTTCTGGGATGGTATGAAACAGGACATCCATAAGTTTGTCGCTGAATGTGAGGGGTGTCAACGCAACAAGGGAGAAACAGTCAAATCTCCAGGCACCCTCCAACCGCTTCTGATTCCCCCTGCTATTTGGAAGGATATCTCTATGGACTTTATTACAGGCTTACCCAAATCAGGGAATAAATCAGTCATAATGGTGGTGGTGGAACGCCTTTCCAAGTATGCTCATTTTTACGCTCTTCCCCACCCATTTACTGCATCCATGGTGGCTCAAATTTTCATGGACCAGGTCTTCAAGCTTCATGGCATGCCGCACTCTATTGCTTCCGATCGAGACCCAACTTTCACAAGCAATTTTTGGCAAGAGTTGTCTAAGCTACAAGGCACACAATTGCATCTCAGCTCGACTTATCATCCCCAAACGGATGGTCAAACAGAAGTTATCAACAAGTGTTTGGAAACATATCTGAGGTTCTTTGCCTCTAAAAAAAAACACCAATGGGCTCAATGGTTACCTCTTGTCGAATGATGGTACAACACTACATACCATACAACCACTCACATGACTCCTTTTGAAGAAGTATATGGACAGAATCCACCTTCAGTTCTCTCATACTTACCGGGTACCTCTAAGGTCCAAGCGGTTTACCAAACACTTACAGTCCGAGAGGATATCCTTCGTACCCTTAAAGAGAACTTGGTCATGGCACATAATAGAATGAAGCAACAAGCAGATCAAGGTCGCTCTGAACGTCAATTTGCAGAAGGGGATCAGGTGTTTCTGAGACTG